>RJWJ010025538.1:0-23799 GCA_004363605.1 Indri indri | reverse complement strand
TGGTTTTAGCATTTTTATTAGCCTCAACTTCTCTGGAGCCTTGGCTTTCTTGAAGCATTTCTTGAATGCAAATGCCACTCTTTTATACCAGTCCCGTACATCTCTTTTGAAAACCTGAGTTCGCTGGGGAGCTCGATTTGGAGTGGAACTGACTTAAACCCGATAAGAGGCCTGACTGCATCCCTGTTCAATCTGTCACTCAGTGCTTGCATCTTAGGATGATTCCCCGTCCGTCCACATACAGAAAGAAAACTACATACCATTCTGTTGGTAAAGTTACTGAAGTTCTCA
The DNA here is from genome assembly GCA_004363605.1 of Indri indri. Lineage (NCBI taxonomy): Eukaryota > Metazoa > Chordata > Mammalia > Primates > Indriidae > Indri > Indri indri. The sequence continues at coordinate 23,508 of RJWJ010025538.1, read as the reverse complement.
ACCAACACCTGCTTGATCATGTCTGGCTCAGAAATAACAATACACATCCGCCGACCAAGATAGTACCTGGGAGGAATAAAAAAAATTACTTTAAAATGTGTTGCATTTATCCATTTCTCCTTTTCTAAAAAGAATTCACAGTAGCTTAGAATGAAGGATAAAGGATAAATAGGAAGTAAAGATGAAGAAGATAAGGGAATGCATGTTCCAATCCTGAGCAACTGCGTAGCTGTGATGATCTGGCACCAAATGCTTTCCGCCAGCATTTACGGAATGCCACTGTATACCAGTCCCTGGAGACTCTGGGCTGAGTAAGACACAGTCCCTGCCCCAAGGAGCTTATAGCCTGATAGGAAAGACAGATCTCTAAATGTAAACACAATAATAAGGGGTTCATCAGATCCAGTATTAAGACAAAGAAGGAAAATGACAGGGGTCGGTGCTGTCCATAATTTCTAAAAATGGGGAGATAGGCATTCTAGCAAGAGAAGACCAATAATCTTTAAACTGATTCCCAAAAAACGTCTAAAGTAAATGAATAAACAGATGCTTGTGAGAATGCGGGAAGATTAAATCTGCTGGAGAAGGCTGAATATCTGATTGCCACACCTGTATATAAAGAAGCTCAACAGACACTTAGGATGTTAATGATGGGCACTCAGCTGGTGGCAGTGAATGCTAACGGGAGGCAATGCATATGTACATGTTTTATTATATTTATGAAAGTACTGGGGACACAAAAGCAATCAAGTCCCTGTCACAGCCTTCAAGGGTCTCACCATCTGATGGGAGGGACGGTTAGACAATCAGTGCACAGTGTGACGTGCTGGGAGGCATGAGTGACATTGAAGGCACACCCAGCTCAGCCCTTGAAGAGAGTGTGAAGACCTCCCAGAGGTGGCACTTCCCAAATGGAGTTCTGTAAGATGAGCAGGCGTTCGTCCAGGAAGGTGGGTGACAAAGGAGGTGAGGGTGTGTTGGGAAGAGGGATCAGCTCGAGCAACTGGCCAAAGACAAGTCTGCCTTGGGGAACTACAGGTGTCCAACCACCAACCGTGCAAAGGAAGCTGGAGTGATGATGAGGGGCCCACGGCACAAGGACATGTTTTTAGTGTGTGAAATTATACTTTCAGGAATGTGATTTGATCGCCGGTGTATCCAGCTCAGAGCAGTAAGGAACAGATTTTAAAGGGGAAAGTTGCATGCAAAGGCAGCCAAGGGTACTCCAGCATTCTTAGTTACTCAGAACTTTTCATAACTCCAAAACAACGGTAATTTAAAAACTCTTCTCCTTCTCACTGACTAGGGGAAAAATGAAAAAAAAAAATCCATTCGTCTGGCACATATTAGGTGCTCAGAAAATATTCACCTGAGTGATCATATTTTCCAAAACTGTTGGAGAAATCTTTGGGACACAGAAATTTGACAGATGTGGTACAAGGAATGACAGGGATAACAGCTAGTTTTTTACTGGTTTCAACCAATAAAACCAAAAATAATCCAATAAGGCCATAAACCTATGCTTTTATAACATTTATGGCGAGTGTCATGAATCTTTTGAGAATCTAGTGAAAGCTGTGGACATTCTCCTAAGAAAAGTAAAACACAGCATTTGTATACAATTTGAGAAGTTCTTGGGCCTCTGAACCCTACTCCAGAGCAATATTTCTCAAACATAAAACGTGCTTAAAAGTCACCTTAATTTGAAGAAATAACAGCCAAAAATTTCTACGATTTGACAAAAGACATACACCTATAGACTCAAGAAGCTGGATGAATCTCAAATATGATAAACTCAAAGAAATCCATGCCAAGACACATTATAATTAAATTTCTGAAAACTGAAAAAAGAAAGAAAAATTCTTGAAACCAGCCAGAGAAAAATGATGTATTACCTACAGGGAACACCAATTCAGAGGATGCGAATTTCTCATCAGAAACCATGGAAGCCAGAAGAAGTGGCACGGTTTTCAAGGGCTGAAGGGAAAGAATTGTCCATCACAAGTTGTTAATTTGGTGATAGTTATCCTTCAGGAGAAAAGTGGAAATAATGGCATTCTCAGATGGAGGAAAACTAAGCGCTTTTGTCACTAGCAGACTTACCCTTACAGAATGGCTAAAGGAAGTCCTGTAAACAGAAGGGAAATGATAACAGAAGAAAGTTTGGAACTTTAGAAAGCAAAGAAGAACAATGGAATGGGTAAAAATAATAGACTATCATTATTATGAATCTCTTAAGTCATACTTGATGGTTGAAGCAAAAATTATAACACCATGTGATGTGGTGCTCAATGTATGTAGAGGAAATACTTAGGACAATTATATATTTAAAAAGTTAGGAGGGTAAAGGGACCAAAATGGAAACAAAATTTCCACACATCACTCAAAATGGTGAGGCATCCATACTTGTAAACTGTGATAAATTACATATGCACATTTATGCAACACTAAGAAAACCATACAAAGCAATATATAATTTTTAATAAGCCAAAATGGAATTCTAAAAAATGTTCAAGTAACCCACAAAAAGGCAAGAAAAATTAAACAAGAAACAGAGGGTCCAAAAGAGAACAAATACATGATTATATTGTAATTAAATATAATGTAAAAATTAGATAACATCAAAATTTGTGGTTACGCTAAAGTAGCGATGACAGAAAAATTTATAGCACTAAATGCTACCCTAGAAAAGAAGATTTTAACTGAATAATCTATGTTCCTACCTCGAGAAACTAGAAAAAGAAGAGCAAAAAACTGAAGCAGAAGGAAGAACATAATAAAGATAAGCGCAGAAATCAATGAAAGTGAAAACAGAAAAAAATAGAAAAATTAATAAAACAAAAAACTGATTCTTTCTAAAAAATCAATCAAAAGACTAACAAAGATAAAGAGACAAGACACAAATCATCAATATAAGGAACAAAACAGGATGTCACTACAGATCACACAGGCTTTAAAAGGATAAGGGGCTACTATAAACAACTTTAGACTAGTACATTTGACAACTAGGAAGAAATGGACGAATTTCATGAAAACCACAACTACTAAAACTCAATGAAGATGAATTAAACAATCTTAGTAATCCTATAACCATAAAAAAAATTGAATTCATGTTTTAAAATTTTCTGAAAAATACATCTCCGGACCTAGATGGTTTCAATGAAGAATTCTACCAAACATTTAAAGAAGAATTAACAATGATTTTATAACCCTGACACCCAAATCAGACAAAGACAGTATAATAAAAGAAAATTATAGACAAGTATGCCTCATGAACTTGGAAACAAAAATATTCAATACATCAAATCTAGCAGTGTATAAGAAGAATTACACAGAACAACCAAGTGGTATTTATTCTAGGTATACAAGGCTGGTTTAATATTTTTAAATCAATCAATATAATCCACTATATTAACTGCCTAAAAAAGAAAATTCATGTGATCATATCAGTTGATGAAAAGAAAGAATTTGACAAAATTTGGCACTTGTTCATGAAAAAAACTCTCGGGAATAGAGGGGAACATTCTCAACTCAATAAAGAATATCTACAAAAAACCTACAGCTAATATCATACTTAATGGTGAAAGACTGAATGCTTTTCCCTAAGATGGGGAGCAAAGTAAGGATGTGCACTCTCACTACACTTGTTTGACATAGTACAGGAAGTTCTAGCCAGTGCAATAAGGCAAGAAAAATAAATAAGAAGCATATAAATTGGAAAGGAATAAAAATTTTCCCTATTTGAGATGACATAATTGTCCACAGAGAAAATAGCAGGGAATAAAAAAAAATCTAAAAGGAATATAAGAAATATATAATAATAATATATAAATATAAGGAATAAAATAATTCTGGAATTGAGTTCAGCAGGTTTCAGTATTCAAGATCAATATACATGAATCTTAAAGTCACCTAATAAAAAAAGATCAACATATAAAACTATCAATAGCATTTCTACATACTAACAATGAACATGTGGAAACCAAAATGAAAACACAGTACCATTTACAATGCTGATGAAAGAAATCAAAGAAGACCTGAGTAAATAGAGAGACATAACAAGTTTATGGATCAGAAGACTCCACACTGTAAAGTTACCAATTCTCCCAAAACTGGCCTATAAGGTTAATGCAATTCCAATCAACATCCCAGCAAGAATATTCATGGGCATAGACAAACTTATTCTAAAACTTATATGGAAAGGCAGAGGACTTAGAATAATTAAGTCAATTTTGAAAAGTAGAATGAAGTGGAAGGAATCAGTCTACCAGATCCCAAAACTTGGCTAGAGTAGTCAAGACTGTGTGGTACTGGCAGAGAGACAGACACATCAATCAATGGGACAAAATAGAGAAACCAGAAATAGACCCACACATATATACTCAACTGGTAATTTTGATAAAGATACAAAATCAATTCAATAGAGGAAGGGTAGGCTTTTCAACAAATGGTGCTGGAGCAACTGGACATATATAGGCAAAAATATGAATCTCTTACCTTATACAAAAAGTAATACAAAATGGATCACAGACTTAAATGTAAAATATGAGACTAAAATTTTTAGAAAAAACATGGAAGAAAATCTTTGAAATTTAGAGCTAAGCAAAGAGTTCTTAGACTTGACACCAAAACATAATCCATAAAAGACAAAAGTCAATACATTGGACTTCATTAAAATCAAAATATTTTGCTCTTTAAAAGACCCTGTTAAGAAGATGACAAGATACAGGATGGGAGACAATATTTGTAAACCACACACCAGACAAAGGACATGTGTCTAGAATATTTGAAGAAATCTCAAAACTCAACAGTTAGGAAACAAATAATCTGACTAGAAAATGGGCAAAAGACATGAACAGACATTTTGCTGAAGAGGATATACAGATACTAAGTAAACACAAGAAAAGATGTTTAACATCATTAGCCATTAGGAAAATGCAAATTAAAACCATAATGAGATAACACTACACATCTACCCGAATGGCTAAAGTAAAACAAAAATAGTGATAACATCAAATGCTGATGAACATGTGGAGAAAGTGTATCATTCGCAAGTTATCAGTGTGACTGTAAAATTATGCAGCCAGTTTGGAAAATATTTTGGCAATTTCTCATAAAACTAAACATGTACTTACTATATCACCCAGCAACTGCACTCTTAAACCTCTGTCCCAGAGACATGAAAACTTATGTTCACACAAAACAGATATACGAATATTTATAGCAGCTTTATTTGTAAGAGGCAAAGACTGAAAACAATTCAAATATTCTTCAGTGGATGGATGGTTAAGCAAACTGTGGTATATCATACAATGGAATACTATGCAGCGATTAAAAAGAACAAACTATTGATATATGCAATAACTTGGATGGATCTCAAGGGAATTATGTGACTGAAAAAAATCTCAAAAGATTACCTACTACATGGTTCTGTCTATATAACATTCTTGAAATAAATTCATAGAGATGGAGAACAGATTAGTAGTTGCCAGGGGTTAGGGAGGAGGGTGGCGATGGGTGGGTGTGGCTATAAAGGGAAGGCACTAGACAGCCTCGTGGGGATGGAGCAGTTCTGTATCTTGGCTGTGGTGGTGGTTACACAAATTTACGCAGGTGATAAAATTGCGTAGAACTCTACACACACAAACACACACACACAGGTGCATATACACCTAGATAAAATCCTATAACCTCTGTGCATTGCGCCAGTGTCAATCTCCTGGTTTTTATAATGTACTATAGTTATGCATGAGGTTACCACTGGGAGAAGCTAGGTTAAGGGAACACAGGACCTCCCTGTACACTTTTTTGCAACTTCTTATGAATCTATAATTATTTCAAAGAAAAAAGTTTTCAAAAAGTCACCTGAGAGCTTAATAAACTCTTGCTCCCCACCAAGACTGATCTACCAGGGCTGGTGGGGCCCAGGAGTCTGCATTTCAGCAGGCTCCTGGATTCTGTTGCAAGACGACCACTCCCACACTCTGAGAACCGCTGTCCTGCTTTTTGGCCTCAGGGGCTAGTCAAAACCAAGGTGGAACATTCAGAAAATATAATAGTGCCTGGCCCCACCCTGACCTACCAGGCCAGAGTCTCTGGGGTGGAACCTAGTCACCTCTTATTTTAAGAAGCTCCCAGGGGATCCTGATGAGATTTACAATAACAATACTGGGGACACACAAACCCCAAGTTAAAAACCTGCTCTATATTTAGCCAAAGTTCATACCCATTCTCATTTCCCTAAATTCTTAGATCTAAATGGAAAGCAATTACACTGTGGGGCATGCACATATATTTTGGTAATATATTTGTATTGATGTAGTTATTATCGAAATAATTTTACATACAATCTGGAATTTTTTTTTTTTAAAAAAGTAATACTTCTACATGCAAATGAAAGTTGTCCTTCCAAGTAGTCACCTTGGGAGTCTTTCTGCTTTCTTCTAGTAATATTGCTAATACTAAAAACAATTTTGTGACAATTCCTTTAGAATTGCTTCAGAGCTCGTTTATGAACCTTGTGAGAAAACTGGTCCCATTTTACATGTAAATTGTGTAATCTTGTGAATTTATATTTATAAAAATGCTCATCTGTAGTTTGAGGAACTCCCGGAAAGATTTCGAATAGATAAAATTGTAAGGGAAGTGTGTCTTAAGCACTCACAGCCTTCCTTTAGGGAGCCTGTTTTCATCTGCCCACCCCTCCTTGGGGAGCCCCCCTCCCCCAGTCGCTGTAGTTCTAAAGGTGCTGTCACTTGTAGAACCCTGGCCCTCTGGTCGTGCGAATGGGCTCCACCTACCTCCAGGCATGGCCAATCCTAGTTTCTCGTCTCCTCGACACCAGTTAGAATCCTTCATTGGGATTTCTATCATACCTGAGTGCTGGGGTGAATAGTCCTGACGTTCTCCTGGGGCTGCTAAATGGGGAATATATGAATCTAGGGCTGTTGGTGGCCATTTTTCTACCACATGGAGGGAACCTGTCTGCAGAGGGGGCCAAGAGAGACCAGCAGAGATTTCAGATAGACTACCTAGGAAGTCCAAAGTCGAGTCCAGGGTTCCGCCTCCTTCAGGATCCTTCATTGGGTCCTCCTAGCTTATGGCAATTAGTTTGTACAAAAGTTAGTTTGAGTCGGGTTTCTATCATTTGAAGTCAAGAATTCCTAACTAGTATGGCGCCCCTTTTCATCTCACCCTTGTGAGTACCGCATACCATTCTGCCTCTCAAAGCTCACTTCCCTAAAAGGGTCTGGTCTTAGTGTGGCACATCGGTATGAATGTGCAGCAGTGTCTTCCTGTTTCCCGAATTGTTGTGGGGTCCTGGAAAGTACTACGTGCTGGTGTTCATCAGGCGGGATCCAGGGTCGCCCAGCTTAGGCAGGGAACCATTCCAGGCACTCACTCCTGAGTAATCTCTGCAGTTTGCTATAGCTTTAAATCCTATAATTCCTATGAGGTCAAAAGGCCATTAATTTATGGGGTTTTTGAATTTTAGATCTACTCTCTATAGGGTGGGAAGAAACATCCTATACCAGTGCAACTGGTCCGTGAAATATTTGCACTGGTTGTAGACTCTTCTCAGAACCTCTGAGCTAACAACCGTTAGCATGTATTGAGTGCTCACTACCAGCCTGGCCTCATTCTAAGTGTATTGCCTGTATTGTCTCATTTAATCCTCATAGAAGATGGAGGGGGCAGTTATTATTCCTACTTTTCAGAATAAGAAGCAGACTTAGAGAGATCAAACAACTTGCCCAGGATAGGGACTTGAGACCAGGCTGGGCTTCCCGAGGCCAGGTCCTTGGCCACTGAACTTGCTGGAATCTACTCAAGTGGCTGCTTTCCCCTCCCCGGGCTGGCCCCGGCTGTGGAACACCTGCAGTGCTAAGCAAGTGTGCGAGAGAAAACAGTCAGGCTCCCAGCCGTACAGACTATAGCTTTAAAGATGGAGATTTAGAGCAGATTCTTGCTCAATGGACGAGAAAACCCCCAGCCCAATTAAGGAGGTAAGGTCATGCCTTCCTTTAATCCAAACTTGTACATAGACGGCTTTGGGGGCAAGAAATTCTCAACCAGTTATTCATTTATACTTATTTATGGACATAAGAATTTGCTTATTCAACTTCAAAGCACCTGGTGGAAGAGAAAATTTAGTATTGTATAGACAAAAATAACACTTGTTTGACTTGTTTAATTAGTGGTTTTCTTTCTTTTTTTTTTTTTTTAACTGACCAGTCGCTTCAACCAAAATAGTTCACAGAGTAAGATAGACTGTTGGTGTTAGCCTGGGAGCTGCCTGGCCCTATTCCAGAAGGCCCTGTCAAGGTGACTGAGCTATAAAGACGGTTCATGGGGTCAGGGTGGGGGTCACCTGTAGACACTGACATGGAAAGGTGTCCAAAAGAAACAAAGACATTGTGAAATAGTATGTACAGTTCTGCTAATAAATAACAGTCGATCTCACTATTAACCATGTGAACCATTCAAGAAGCATTTACTGAGCACATACTCCGTGTCAGGCACCATGCTGGGTCCTGCGAACTGTGCATGTATCTGGAGCAGGAAATTGCGGGCGATTTTACTTTTCACGTAACTTATTTCTTTAACGTTCAGTGTTTTACAATGAGTGTGTGTGACTTCCGTAAAGAGAAAAAGAAAGGGGAGGGGTCTTCTTGCAGGGTTGGCCGCCCTGGGCCTGCCGGAGGCAGAGCGGAGGTGGGCAGTGCCGCGGCTGCAGCTGCGGGGTCACAGGGACTCGGGTTCAAGGCCTCGTCCTGTGATTTCACAGCTTTGTCACCTTGAGCAAAGCACAACCTTCTTGAGCCTGTTTCTTTGATAAAGGAAGCTGTTATGAGCGTCAAACGAGAATAGTTTGTCAACAGTAAGGTTTTATGCAAAAGCTGGTCAGGAAGGGACTCTGCACGCCCCAGCAGGTGGGCCACACCCTGCTGGTGCCACTTTGTAAGGGAGAAAGAAGCTGACTGAGGAAGAGGAGGCTCTTGACAGGAGCCTGACACCCCCGATGTCAACAAAAGACCTAGAAACACACATCTGGAGACTTCTGATTTCCAGGTAGAGCTTGCATGGCCCAATGAGTTCACTCTGGCACCCTGGGGTGTCCCAGCACACAGTTTGGGAACCACAGCCTTTCACACTTGCTATGAGAATAGATGGAGTTTTCGGCTCCTGTGCTATCTGCTAACTATCAGGTACTGGAGAAATACTTGCCTCAGCGACCGTTGTATTTCCCAGCGGGTTGAGGATGCTGACAGAGTGGCTGCCGTCCTGCCCTCAGTCTAGCCTTTGGCATGGAAGGGAGACATGGAGCCCCAGGAAGCTCAGTGCGAGGGCGGCACACGCTACTGCGGACCACGGCTGTGAGTGCTGAGACTCGCAACTTCCAGAAAGTCCAGAAGGAGCTAAGGAGAAGCCGGTGCTGCGAGCACCTGGGCACTTGACTTCCAGGGGCTCCTCCGGGGCTGGGCGGCCCGCACGCTGCTGTGGAGAAAGCGCCTGTCCCTGCTTGGCTCATGCGCATCTTGGCCTTTTTGGTCAGCTGTCCCACCTGTCACTCAAGCTAGAGGCTCGAGTTAGCTGAGTGGCAGAGCAGGCTCAAGCTACCAAGGAGACTTTTCTTGAGGAGCCAGTGACACGGTCACAGGCCTTGGGGTCCGCAGTTACTTTCTCCTGGCTCCTATCTGTCACTCTGAGCAGAGGCGTGCGTCAGCTTCCCCCAGAAAGCCCAGGTCCCCATGCCTGGGGCCCGACCCTAAATTCCCAGAGCCCTGCGGAGATGGGTGGACAGAATCAGCCCTTCATCAGACCTTTCCCTCTCTGGGGCGCCCGGGCCTGTTCACCTGCTTTCTCCCGCCCTCCTCGTGCCGGGACAATCCCCAGTCCCTCCCTTCCTGCCCAGACTTTGCACCTCCCACTCAGGGCTTTATGTCTCGTCACTCAGGTTCTCTTTCTGGCCTGCTGCTTGTCTACGTGTGGGTCCCAACTCGGTTTATCCACCTCGGTTTGCCACTCCTTGTTGCAAACCCTTCAATGGTTTGCCAAGCCCTTGGGGCGTCTTCAGCACGTGGCACATGACGTCCTTCACAGCCTGGTGCCTGCCCTTCTCCTTGGCCTCGTAACCCCTATTTCCCACCACCCCAAGAGCCAGTCCTGATGATCAGCCCGTATGGACTGAAATCCTCCACGATCTCTCACTCCCACGCCTTTGCACATGCTGTTCCCCCTGCCTTGCCTGGAACAGTGCTCCCCTTTCCTTGCCTGGTTAACACCTAGTGGTTCTCTGCTAATTGTAATTTTTTTCTTGACCATCTTTCCACTTGATTGTAGGTGGTTTAAACACAGGGGCCTTGTCTTATTTACTGTTGATGTCTAGTATTTACTGCCATTTTAGGCATGCAATAGGAGTTCCATAATGTTAATGGTGCATGCTGTATTCCGGTTCCAATCTCTGATGCTCGCTGGGTCCAGACCCTGTCCCTCTTGCCTGGACCACTGAGTAGTTCCCAATGGCTCTCTGTCTCCAACTAACTCCCCCAACCAAATCCAATGGACCTTTGTAAAACAGAAGCTGACTGTGTCATTCCCCTCCCCGCAAACCTCTAATGGTTGTCCATTACTAAAGCAAGGCCAAGCTTCTGGACTTGTAACTGAGGGTCCTTCCGGAGCTCATAACTTCTCCTCCTGCCCCTTTCCTCTTACACCAAGGTTTCCAAACTTTCGGTCCATGGCGCCCTTAGTGACTCAGTAGTTTTTTCATAGCACCCCCTAGGCCAAAAGGAGAACTTAACAGTCTCATTTTAAAGTCAAGGCCAAGCAACTTAACAAGTATTCATGTTCTAACAACTTAGTGGACATTCAAAAAAGCAATCCACATAAATTGAAAGCAGTTCTCTTAGTGACTGATGGATGTCTCTGTGTTTCCCGTGAATATTTAAAATACTGTATACCAGGAAGCCTCTACGAGGTCACCGTGGCTCCCTGGGGTGTCTCAGCACACAGTTTGGGAGCCACAGACTCGTGCTATGAGAAGGTTATTTATGGCTCCCCAAATTTGCAGTATTTCTCCATGTCCTGTTCCTTTGCACATATTTTCCTTCTGAAGTCTCCCTCTTGTTAGTTCAGAAACTGCTCTCAGACATTCGGGTCACTAGTCCCCTTTCCTGTGGCGCCTTCTCGGACCCTTCACTCCTCGCAGTTTCCGTGGCACTTGGTGGCTCCCTTCGCTGACCTGCATCACACTCGGCTTATTTACTGACAGGCTCCTTGCTGCCCTGTGAGTGCTCTGAGGACAAGGCCCTGTCTTCCTTGTCCTTGCCTCCCTGCGGAGCCGACAGAGCACCTCGTCCCCAGGAGCCAATGGAAGGCTGGTGTCCAGTCTACCTTTCCAGGACTGGGAAACCATTTCATCCTCCTGACTTCCCTGCTCCTGCCGCTCGTAGATTTGAAGCCAGTCTTGAAAAGTCAGAACCTTTTTCTCTTTATTCACATTTATCCTGCATTCCAAGAGTCACCCAGTCCCCGGTCATTCTCTGAAATCCAGGGCCTGCTCTTTCTAGTTTGCGTCCATCACTGTGGGGGACCACCTGCAGCGCTGTCCCGCTGGCTCCGTCAGCGTGTGCCCACCTTGTGGCCGCCGGCCAGCCTCAGGTCTGGCTGTGCACAGAATCCCTGCAGGGACTCACCTCCTACTGCCACCCAACCATTCTGCCAAAGATTTCATTTGGAGCAACGTTTCCACGATGTGGTGACATCGAGATACGTTGGCCAGATCCTCCTACAGGGAAGAACTTGCTGTCCAGCTGCCGAGACTGTGGTCAGCAGAGAGCCTCCAGCTGTCAGCTCCTCCAAGGTGGCTGAGCTGGGCGGGAGCATGGAGGGCTGGCCATTTTGTCCTGCTGGGAGTGACTCTGACAGCTTCCTCCTTCTTCCCTTCACAGGCACGGATCCCTAGTAAACATCTTGCACCCCAAAGCCCATCTCCGTGTCACCTTCTAGAAACCAACCTGCAAGACATGGCTTTAACCAGCTCAAAGGCCACTAGCAAAAGGGATAGTAGCAAATATCTTCAGCCTGGCGACCAAGGCTTTCCACCGCAGGATGGTGACCGGCGAATCCCCTTTGCCTCCCTCTCCAGCTGCCAACTTCCCTTCCCCCAACTACTCCCACCTCAAGGTCTTTTCTCCAACTGTTCTTACAGGTGGGCCGTTCCACCCCTCCCCTCCCCCTTATCCATTCTCCAAGACCCGTTTTACTCCTGTAGAATTCAGCCACTTACTACCTGGCATTCTTCCGCGACTTGGCCCATGTCTGTGTTTCTTTTTCTAAATTAGATGCCAACTTTCTTTGGGAAAAGAGACATGAATGATACTTTTTTGGAGGGGATAGGTGGTCTCTCCCACTGCCATCAGATCAATGCTGTACACATAGCAAAGATGAAATATCTGTTGAGGGACAATGTCCAGAGCGGATCCAGCAATGAGAGCTTCCAGATGTGGGGAAAACCATCCCCTCTGTCTTTGTGCCATTGGAAGAGATGGACACAGACCCCGAAGAGTGTGGGAAAGTCATGAAGAGAGGAGGGGACACCCCTCCAAAGTGAACAGAGCATTGTAGTGGTAGAAAGAGCATTGTATTTGGAGTGACAGCTTGGTGACTTTGGGCCAATCCCTTGAGTTACTGGGTCACTGTCTCTACACCTGGTAGATTTCTCAAGTATCAGGTGAAAAAAAGCAGGTCTCACCACCCTTCTTTAAGGACCTTCTTGCCTATGGCTGGAAATATGCTTGGGTGATCCCTAGGTTGGTTTCTAAGCGGTAAGAGCAGGGGGTTAATGAAAATTCAGGTCACACAAGCCAGCCTGGAAGAGCCCAGGGAACCACAGCTCCATGAGGGGGGCTACAAGAAAGAGGAGGCCCTGCTACCATTTCCCCTGCCGTCCCTGCTCCCACACCATCCTCTGCACACTTGGCTGACCCCCGCCCCTCCGGCCCCAGCCACGTCCATGGAAAACATGCAACATGCTTGCTCTTGGAAGGACTGGGTCTGCCCAATGGCTTGGTGTATGGATGGTTGCCAGATACCTCCAGGAGGCCTCCTGCTGCCAAGGAATGCCCCAGGCCTGGCAGCCAGAAGAAAAAGTGTCAAGCAATGCTCCTCTTCTCGAAAGTTCATTGGCTCTGGGGCAGCTATTCTCTGTGTCTTCTGGAAGTAGGCAGGAAGACAGCCTCTCCCCTGGCCCTCAGCTTCTTCTTCTGTAAAATGAAGTGGCCCTTCTCTTCCTGGTAAGCTATGACCATGTCAAGCTATAGTAAAGCTTTCTCCAAAACAGAGCTTCGGCTAAAGGAGCGAATTAGGCAGCAAGGGGAAAAATATCTGAATCAAACCTGTAACGATAAACCTCCCTGCTCTATTGAATGTACCCTCCCATTTAATTTATTCAGTTAATAAAACTTCTTCCCCAGAGGGGGAAGGGCAGAGGTAAGCTACAAACCAATCCGCCTGTGTGAGCGGGGTGTATCTGTATCTCATAACAATCAAAAAGGAGTAATTAAGAGACGTATTGAAGTGTGTAGGAATCCTGAAGGACACTGAAGATTCCAATTCAAGTTACTGTCCTTGGCACAAACGTAATTCAATAGGGAACAGACAAATAAAAATAAAGAAAAAACAAATTCGGAACAGATGTTAGGCAAGCAATTTTTTTCACAGTAAGAATCATAAACATGAAGAACAGCCTATAAAGCAAAGTTGTTGATGCAAACAGCATCGAGCTACTAAATAAATAGTTGGATGGCCCCGCAGGGACAGAGAAACATTAAAATAGTCATTTGGCTGTCCCTGAATATTTTTGCCCACACATTATGCCCAGAAATGTATATTCTAGGGTATTGCAGGGAGCTGTGTGTGTGTGTGTGTGTGTGTGTGTGTGTCTTATCACATAGAATACATGTGTGAGAGTATGTGGCAAAATCGCCTCTCCCCAGATGATGTGTGGACTCGGAGGAGGAACAGAGCGGCTTGGCAAAAGCTAATGTCCGTTCTGGAAAGACAGTGAGGCCAGGGGAGGAGCCCCAGTGCCACAGGAAGAATGTGCTGTCCTGGGCTAGGTATTAGAATGCCCAGATGTGTGACACTGAAAAAAGGGAAATTTAATGACAAAAGAATTTCAGACACAGTGGGAGAGAAACAAGAATCGGGCGAAAAAAATTACAGCCCAGATTATCACACTTCAGAGATGGAAGGCAGCTTCAAGACGATCATTCTAGCCCAACCCCCCCATTTCATAGCTAGGAAAATGAGGTCCAAAGAAGGGGGATGGCTGGAGGACATGCACCCTCTCTCAAGAGCCACCCCTTACCCAGGAGGGGCCCCGGGAGGAGGTGAAGGGCAGGGACCCCTAGGTAGGTGAAGGTGAGAGGACCCATGTACAGGAGCTCAAGCTCCCCCGAGCTGGCTAGGGACGGGGCTCCTGAAGTCAGTGGTCTTCCCGAGACACTGGCTGGCTGCAAGGAGGCCGCCGGGACCCAGGCCAGAAGAGAAGAGGAATCACAGTTAGGATCCCTGAGTGTTGGATGGTCCTCCCTGGGACAGCTCTGAGTGTTCCTCTGAGTCTCACATCAGACCTGAGGGTAGGCAGGGGCATGAGTATGTTTCAAAGGTGAGGAAAATTATGCAGTGACTCATCCTAGTCCCATGGCTAGGGACAGCTGAGCTATGACCAGGTCTGGTCCTAATCCAGTGCTGTTTCTGGTACCCTTAGCTGATCCCCAAGAGTTAGGTTGTGGGAGGGGGCAGCCCCTGAGGGTGGGACATGCAGCAGTAGCCCAATAAGAACCCAATTAATGACTTGGGTGCATGGAGCTCAGCTGGAGCGCCAGGAGAGCACACACCTTGTCTTATCTGTTTATCCTTTGGACCCCAAGATGGCCTTCCATGGTGTAATTCAAAGTTGTCGTGCCATGAGCCAACTACTGAACTGACGGAGCGTAAGTCACGGATGGGGAAAGATGATAACCCACCCTCCCCCAAGCCTTGATTTTAAGATGAGATACTTCCCCTAATTCCTTTCATTTGTCCCCCAAAATAATACTAGTAATAATGCCAATTAGCAAAATAATAAGACCTTTCTATTTGAGATTTCCTTGGGGACAAATTTGTCATGAAAAACACATACTGAGAAGCTATTCTTTTGGTCATTCAACATTTACTGAGCACCTGTTAGTGTCAGGCACTGTTCTAGGTGCTGGGAATATCAGCATGAACAAGAGACAAAGTTCCTGTCCTCACGGAGTTTGCATTCTACCAGGAAAGCAGTTCACTAAACAAACAACCCTATTATGTATTGATAGGGCAAATGTCCTATGGCAGGAGGGTTTGGAGTGTTCAAAGAACAACAAGAAGACACAGTGGATGGAAAAAGCTTTGGATTCATAAGGAGAACCTGTACAACCCTGCTCATACCTCCTGCAAACCACCTGCCCTTATCATCTTAGTCACTCATGTTTCTGTATAGACTGGGATAATGTGGCAGCCAGACTCACAGTGTTGTTGGGATGGTCACATGAGATACTATATTGGAATGACATGACCCACATCAATTGCTAGAAATGTCTTGCAGATTATTAACATTTGATCTGTACATGGCCCCAGGGAACAAAGATATCTATCTCTTACAGTCATAAAGCGAGATACAAAGCCCATGGAGTTCTCCCCCAGGCCCATTAAGGGCCCATAAAAGCATGTCCACTGCAGGATTGTTTGCTGGAGGCTACGGGGACAGGGGACAGGTGAGGCGGTTGCAGGCAGCTGTGGCGTGCTGGGCAGTAGTGAAAAGCAACAGATTCAATGGGAATACGGCCATGCAACGGATCTTGAAAACACAGTGCTAAATGAAAGAACTAAAATAAGGGGGAAAAAGGAATTAAAAAAAACCCCTAAAAATCCACACGAGATCTATGACATTACCACTGGCATAAGCTAAAGATAATACCCACAAAATGATAACATGCAGTTTGCAAGGACATATAAAAACACACACATTAAGCACAATGGAATGGTTGACTCTCGGGGACAGAGGTCATGAGAGAAAGTGCATGAATAAAAGGGATAAACACATGAGCAAAACACGCAACACAGTCTTCCCACCTCTCCACACACCACGGAATAAAAACACTGCCCCCCCCCCCGAATCTACTTGAAATGGAGGTAATTAGTAATTTCTGGTTGTAGTGCTGATAATTCACAGTGGTGAACTAAACTATTCCTGTCAAGGGTGGTTTTTTATGTGGAATTCTTTAGGAGTAAAATGCTGCTGTTTATTAGGTCAGTGTTTTCTCTCAAAGCCTGTTCTCCATATTCTAGTCCCTAGAGATATTCTGAAAAAAAATAAAATAAAATAAGTCCTGTGGTCAAATAAACACTGCATACTGAATTTCCCACTTGGAGATTTTCCAAGCACGTTGTTACATGAAAGGTTCTGAGATATCCTACACTAAAGAGACCTGGGTTCCTTCCACAGACCCAGTGTTTTCAGCATGTGACTAAGGAGGGAATGCTCCTCTTTCACTTTCCATGTAGCAGTTATTATTGTTAGTGGCAATGGTCCCAAGGACACACTGTAGGAAACGCATTAGACTGTTGAAGGACGGGAGGCAGCACATTCCAGGTCCCACGCACACTCAGCGCTCACATTCCTCCCCCTCCTTCCTAGTGTGGCTTCATGGTCCTTAGAGTGCGTCACTCCTAAGTCCCCTGGACCCAGTCTCTCAATAGCAGCGCTGCTATGGTCTGAATGTTTGTTTCCTCCCCAAATTCATATGTTGAAATCCTAAACGCCAAGGTGACAGCCTTGGAAGGTGGGTCCTCTGGGAGGTGATTATGTCATGAGAGCAGAGCCCTCTCGAGTGGGATTAGTGCCCTAGAAAAGAGGCCCAAGGGCGCCCCTTCGCCTCGTCCACCATGTGAGGACGCAGTAAGAAGGCGCTGTCTGTGAACCAGCAGGCGGGCCCTCCCCAGACACCAATCCTGCTGGTGCCTTGATCCTGGACATCTCAGCCCCCAGAACCGTGAGAAATACATCTCTGCTGCTTGTGAGCCCCTGAGCCTATGGTACTTGTTGTAACAGCCTGAACAGACTAAGATGAGCTCCAGCTGATTATGTCAAAGATAAAACTCTTTCCCTTTGCCCTGTTCAGCCTCCTCATCATGGTGGAAGCTCCATTTTGTCCCAGAATTCGAAGCCAGCATAGCAACAGATGCTGACTCATCTCATATTCCTTAAATCCATGACCTATTCAATTCTGCTGAATATTTTTCCTACAGAACATGTGCTACATAAAATTCTCCCTCTTTTCCTTCCATTTACGATGATCCAAATCACCGTTATCTCTCACCTGAGCTAATTGAATGTTTTTTTATTTGAGTTTTTGTTTTTAAGAATTTCTTCCTCTCCCTGCCTCCCTCAACGTACCCTTCCCTACTCTGTGCATCTGCACAGCTCTCTTCAAATAACCCAGCTCTATCTCATCTCCTGCCACCGCAAGGTTGTCCTCTCTATTAACACCCCAAACCACACATTTCCTTAGCACACCCTCAACCTCTACTCTCCTTCTTCCTGTCTCGGCCGAAACCCCTAAACTCTCTCCCCTGCATATGGGCCACAGGCCACCTGTCATCCCTCCTTTTCTGGGTAGGTGTAGAGCTAGTTAATGTTCCCCAGTGAGCACACTCAGTATAGAGACTGGGGTACAAGAGGAGAATTAATTCATCATGTCACAAATAGTCACAAAGCAGGAACACGTGCTCTCTGAAATAGCAGAAAGACCATGTGAAACAAACTCAGAGAAATAGAATGAAGGAGCCACAAATTGCAAGGACATGATTCTGACAAATGACTTGAGATAGGAAGCCCAGAGGCTGAAGGGCTGGTCCCAAGAAGAGAAGGACAAATGTAGACTCAGCGAAGAAGAAAGCAGAAGTCAGCAAGAGTCCCAGACAGAGAAGACAAAATTTATGTGAAACACAAAGGCGGCCACAGTGAGCTGGTGGGAAAGAGGAAACTTGGAGGGGGCTGAAAGCAGAATCGAAAGGCAGACACATAAATTGTCAAGGGTTTGGCAGAGAAGGCTGAGATAAGAGGAGAGGGACTTCCGGATGGGAACTACTGGGAATTTACTAAAGCAAACTGGATTTATGGTGCAGTGCAAACATTTGTTGATAATGGGGCTAGTTTGGTAAAAAATGTGCTCACTGGCTTAGCCAACAGGAAGTTAGAGGCAAGGTCACTGGGGTCTCACATTCCAATCAAAAATGCGTGGTTCACATGGACCAGTTGGGTTCCAGAGCACAAGAAGAAGTGTAAAGTTCATCTGAGTTCACTCTTAAGGTTTGAAAACAAGAAGTAATGGCCACCTAATCATGGTCAAAAGGGAACAATAAAGCATTGCTATAACATGTCCTCCAAATGTAAGACGGCACGGTCCTGATGGAAAACAGTTCCTCAAAAAATTAAAAATAGAATTACCATGTTACCCAGCAATTCCACTGCTGGGTATTGCCCAGAAGAATGGAAAACAGGGTCTCGAAGAGGTTTGCACTTCCACACTCACAGCGGCGTTATTTGCAACAGCTAAAGAGTGGAAACAACTCATGTGTTCATCTGCAGATGAACAGATAAACAAAAGGTAGAATATACATACAATGGAATATTATCCCCCCTTAAAAGGAAGGAAATTCTAACACATGCTACAACATAGATTAATTGAGGATATAATGCTAAGTGAAACAGGCCAGTCAAAAAAGGACAAATACTGTATGATTCCACTGATACGAGATACCTAGAGTAGTAAAATTGATAAAGACAGAAAGTAGCATGGTGGTTGCCGGGGCTGGGGGGAGGGGTAATGGGGAGTTAGTGTTTAATGCGGGAAGAGTTTCAGCTTTGCAAGATGAAAAAGGTTCTGGATGTGAATGGTAATGACAGTTGTGTAACAATATGAATGTACTTAATGCCACTGAACTATACAATGAAAAAGTTAGGATGGTACATTTTATGTTACGTGTATTTTACCACAATTGGGAAAAATGTCCTCCATGCCATCCTCAATGCTTGGATCTGACCAGGAAGCAGGAGACCATCAATCCCCCAACCACGCGTCATAGCATTCTCCTGCTGGCCATGTTGCAGACGCATGAAGACCCCTCCCCCCTACTCAGATGAAACATTTCATCTATGGGTGTTAGTCATGGGTTCTTGGTCCCTGAAGCCCTGGTGCTCATTAACAGGTATGGATTCAGAGAAGGGTGTACCCGGGATGCTAAGTGTCATTCCAGGTTGGAGATAGAGTATCCCTGTGGGCTTCCAAGCTGAGGACAAAGAACTGAAGCTTCTTGCTCATGGGGTGGTCCAAAAAACCCAAACTCTAGCAGAGAACTCCAAGACTTTGGGGAAGCAGCTAAGAATATTTAGGCTGAAGTCTTTTGGAAGAATCTGGTAGCCATGTCATTCATTGGTAACAAGCTGTGGTCTGGCAGTGAGACAGAGAAGAGAACTTGAAGAGTTACAAACCACCTTCAATGGAATATGGAAGAGCCATTCAACAGTTGCCTCTTGGATGGTTAATGTGCACCAGGCACCGCATCAGCGATGGAAAAGATGGAGGCGGAAGCAATCCAGGGAGGACCCGCATTTCCTTCCTGTAGCGGTCCTCTCGTGAAGGGCGGTAGTCTCCATTCGATACCTGCGTGCCCACTTCCCCTGTAGTATCAAGAGGTATCAGGAGGTACAAGTGTGCATTGCAACACAGAAGACCACAATCTCCACATCCACCTAGCATACGATGACATGCCATTCACCAGCCATAGGTTCATGGCAAAGGTTAGTCGTTTCCTCTTTAAGCAGAAGCAAAAAAAAAAAAAAAAAAAGTATCATCTACTAACAGTACCTCCTTAGTGGTTAATGTGGGGAGGCTGGAGAATGTGTCATAGAGTCAGACCTTTATAAATAGGCTGATAAACTGCAAGCCTTACCCAGGGTGGAAAAACTTCATGTAGTGGGTTGCAACATTCTTGCAGCTTGAGGGTGAAATGGGGGAGAAGTTGTTAGGAGCATGATCTTGAGACACAAAGAATAATCAAAGAACTTATTTTAGTAGTTAAGTTCACATTATCTGCCCCAGGCATGTCGGCATCATAAAACTCCGGGTGCCTTGCTAGGGAATTACTTCGTGTGCATAGCTTCAGAAATTTTACGCACATACGGGTGATCGGCGATAATAGGAATGCATAGTAAACAACCCAAACTTGAAAAGATTTAAGAGTCCTGAGGAAGAAAGGAGAATATGTTCCAGTTTAAAGATGAACTTTGATTATTTAAAATTTAGTAGAATTTCAAATGTGTGTGTGGTGGTGTATGACTTTTTTTGTTTAAAAGTTTACACTAATGTCTGCGGTTAATTTGGTTTTAGAAATTTAGATGCCTTTATCTTTTTGTCCCGTGTGGGTCACAAGATTTAGAACTGATTTTTTTAATCATCAGGTGTTTCTGAGAACTCGCTTGGAAAAAGTTTCTTTGCTCATAATGTAATAGTCAAAGAGGAACTTTGAAATCTATGCGAATTGAGAATTCATTGCTTCTTTGAATTTAGTAATGATTTTTTTAAAAATTATGAAATCGAAGATGGCTTGTTCTTCTTTTTGGATAGAGTAGAAATGCTGTTTGCATTCTCAATTAGTCAGAGTTAAAAGCCACTAGAACTGGGTAAATGTTTGCAACTTTCGAGATTGTCTATGCAAAGGAGTTCTTGACAAAAGATATATGTATAAAGCCGGTATTACCTGGACCTACTTCCAGATGGGAGAATGTCTTGACAAATGTCATGATGATTCATGACTGTGTTACATAGCTCTATTATGCATTTTGGGTTGAACAACTTGGATTTGGTGCAGGTACAATTCAATTAAATATGGAATTTATTATGTGAAAATATTAGCTAGAAATAAAGCTTTTATGCAACTTTAATTTGAGACATTCTATTGTTTGGGAACACATCTGTGCAGAGCTGTCATTTGGGGGATGAAGAAGTTATTGATGCCATATTTGATTGTCACTGATGGAGAATAAGTTCCCTTCTACCCTGAGCCTGATAATACCGTTCTCAGTGGCGGACTTGGGATATGAACGTCAAGGAATGCAAAACTGAAAATCTGTGGCTGAGCCCAGCCTCTGCATTCCTCTGTTCTTCCCAGCCAGGTGCTCCATCTCCCACTTGCAGGGAAGCTGGAATAACCTCAGCCTGGATCTGTTCCAGCCAGGACAGACCTTTGCTCTCCAACTGATATTGGGGATTGGGTCTGGTTTCTGAGTCCTGGGCCTCACATCACACCCTGAGTCTTAGAGCCAAGTGTCTATACCTGATGCATCCCGGGGCTCCTCCCTGCCCTGCGTGTGCTCCCACCGGACTCCTTTCTCAGGGCCCAGGTGCCCCTCAGGGTCCTGAACCACCCATGAGTTGGGCCCTGATGCCCACTGCGGGCTCCTTGATGGCTGTTTACTGGTCTCCAGACTATCAACCAGCTGACACCCTCTCTGTGGACAGCTTTCTCTTGGACTGTCCACTGTGCCCAGTGTTTGCTAGGTTGGGGAACTGCCACCTTCTTACCCTTTACCCATGCGCTGGAACAAGCTGTCAGCACAGCAGCCTGGTCAGTTTCCCACACCCAGCCCACCTCCAGTGAATGGGCTACTCCCAGTTTCTAGGCCGTTCCCCCTGCTGCCCCATCCCCCTGGCAGTAAGTAATCAGCTGGCTGTGCCCACCTGATGTAGGTTATCTACACGAATTACTGAGATATTTATACCCAATGCAAAATCTTACAGAGTTTTAAATGATCAATTAATACATTTTCGTAAGCTTCTTAGCTTGAAAGATTCTGGGCTAAGGCTGGGAAATAATTTCAAAATAGTTGAACTTGTGATTTTAAAGAATAAGAAGGAAGTTGCTACGGGGCAGGAGGCGCCCACCCTGGGCCCACAGTCAGGCACAGAAGCCTCATCTCAGGAGGAAGGTGCTTCAGCTTGAACCTTGCTTTGCTGCCAGCGGTGGGCTCTCACTCATTTTGTCAGAGGATTCTCAGAATCTTAAACCATAAAGGGGAAAACACAGGGGCTTGTATTATAACAATTTTCTAATATAAACTGATAGGGTTTGTGTCAACTAGTATATAACTAGAAAGGACTTCAGGTATCTATCATCTGGCCCTTTGTTTTTCAAATTGCTGATCTTGACTCACTACTGGTTATGAAATCATTTAATGGGTCATGACCGACTCGTATTTGTTTTATTTTTAACAAATAGAATAGAAGAGAATAGTTCAAAGTGATTCTTACATAGTAAATATAGTATTATTTTGTAAAACTTTTATTTCAAATATATATGTGTGTAATAGATCCCAATATAGTGAACACATTATGTACTGAGGCTCGTAATTAAAGAGTCAAAGTCACTGATCTAGTCCAAGTTCCTCATTTTTATCTAAGAAAACTGAGGCTCGAAGTGGGGAGCGATGGCCCTAAAATCCATTAAGCTAACAAGAGGTAGAGAGTGAGTCAGAGTTGGGATTTTAATCCCAGATTTCCATCGTAAGCTGTCATTCTCTGTCGGATGTTTCTACCCACAGAAGAGAGAAGCAATTCAGTCTCTCAATCTTTATGAGTGTGGGTCACAGAGATGTGGACAGTGGTAGTCATTACAAGATGCAGCAACTATCAGACCTATACATTGTTACACAAAGAGGATGGGGGAAATGAAGTGGTGTAAAATAAATGGACCGAAAGAAGAGGTCAGAAGTCCAGAAAATTAGGTAAACTTCAAAAGCGTCTTTGGATCAAGACTAGGAAACAAAGTGGTCTTAAATCATAAGAAAGGATGGAAGCATCGTAGCAAGACCCCATTTGGTATCACAAAAGCTCATGATAGTGGCAGGTAAGGGTGAAGCATCTATTAAAAGTTGATTCAAGAAAAGTGAGGCTTGAATAGAATGTCTCTATCTCTTTTTGGTCTAAGTTGCTTATTTATCTGAGGACTATTGTCCCTTTGATAATTCTACCTATCAGGCAAAGCGCCTGGACTGGTGATAGTCGTCCTGCTAACAACTTTCTTCCTGTCCTCAAAGGCCTCCTAAAACAGCCTATTAATATCAGGGCATATGCTTTTACAAAATGATGTTTTCCCTAAAACACAATAACACTTTAATAAATTCCACTCATTTAAAAATGTGCTCTTCAGTTACTACCAATTTGATGGTGAGTACATGTGATGCTTGTTTTTCCATTCTTGGGATACTTCGCTTAGTAGAATGCGTTCCAACCCTATCCAGGAGTATACAAGAGGTGCTATATCACCATTGTTTCTTAAAGCTGAATAGTACTCCATGGTATACATATACCACATTTTACTAATCCACTCATGTATTGATGGACACTTGGGCTGTTTCCA
>RJWJ010025537.1:0-23775 GCA_004363605.1 Indri indri | reverse complement strand
GCTGGGAAGCTCAGTGGGCAGGATACCGCTGCCTGTGGTCACAGCCGGCCTGGGCCCTGGAGCCACCAGCACACCTCCCGCAGTGCGGCACCTTAAACTCGGTGCACTGTCGCAGCTCTGTGGGTTCTGCTTCTCAGCACTTTTAGCTGTGGATTCCAGGTTTGGTGGGTACATCAGATTGGCTGGGCCGTCTACCCAGGCACACACATTGTGGAGATCCCAATGATGAGAACAGGTAGATATTGGGTAGACAAAAAAAAAAAAAAAAAAAAGTGGCAAATGTTCATCAGAACTCCTTACGGCAAAGATAAGTATCCTCTTCCCCAGAGAGAGGCAGGGCAGTAAATGGAGACATCTGCTTCTGTGATAGTCCAGATGTTACTGTCAGACAGGCCTACTAAGTCCCAACTCCACCACCATCTCACAGTGGCAGGAAAAGAATGAAAAGGGCTTAGTGCACTGTTTGGTATGGGCTAAGCACCGAGTAAATAGAGTTACTATTGTAGTGTCCAGGTGTCAGTCCTCATCTAATTCACACATCCCTCTTCGCATTAGTTCAGTCCTAGAGGTCGAGCAGATGGTTGCGAGCAGTTCTGCTGTCGGCCTTATAAAGAATAAATATAATTACACGTGAGAAACTGCCTGCCATGTTATGCAACACATATTAGGAATCTAATAAGTATACACTTTTATTTAATTTTTCCTGGAATTTTCTTTTCAGCTTTTGTAGCCAACTGTTTTAAAATATCAATTGATTTGGGCTGGGCACGGTGGCTCACACCTGTAATCCTAGCACTTTGGGAGGCCGAGGAAGGAGGATTGCTTGAGGCCAGGAGTTCGAGACCAGCCTGAGCAAGAGTGAGACCCTGTCTCTACCAAATATAGAAAAATTAACTGGTCATCATGGCACATACCTGTAATTCCAGCTACTCAGGAGGCTGACGCAGGAGGATCACTTGAGCCCAGGAGTTTGAGGTTGCAGTGAACTACGATGATGCCACTGCACTCTCTAGCCCAGGGTGACAAGAGCGAGATTCTGTCTCAAAAAAAAGAAAAAAAAAAGTAATTGATTTGTAATTTTGTTCAGCATCACAAATGCTTTCCTTACGCTCATATACTCAATCATGTTCAATGATTCAGGCTCTGTAATGGGGTTACAGGCAGAGCAGCATGTGAGAGACATACCGTATTATACCAGTGCAGGGTAAGTTTTAGTTGTAATGATATTTGACAAACAATTTTAAATTTAGAGCAAGAAGCCTATTTTTTTCCTCATCTTAAATATAAGCAGCTCTTTCCTATCAGAAAAAGCAAAAACTCTCTGCAATTTTCTTATAAAGCATATAAAATTTATTATGCATCTATTCTGTTCTAAAACCATTATAGGTGCTTTCATACAGATTATCTAATTTGATTCTCAAAACAGCCCTGTGAGATCAAAGTTATTTATTGTGACCATTGAAGATTAAAAAAAAAAAAGAAGGTAATTTTATTTCATTTTAAACCTGGTTAAAGTAAAAGACCATCTCCTAGTTCTTGGTTTTTTCATTGACTAACAGATAACACATGGATCTAAGCTTGGCACCAAAACCCAAGATTTACCAACAGAGGAAGAGGAGAGCTCCTACTCCATCTTTGTTAAAACTGAAAGAAGTGTCACTTCTGTCACTTTTTAGTGTGGTGTCTATTCATTCTCAGGCAGGTGGCATGACATATTGGTTGAGAAAACACACACTGAAGCCAGACTGCCTGGGTTCAAATCCCAGTTCCACCACTTATCAGCTGTGTAACCTTGGGAATCTCACTTCATCTTTCTGTGCCTCAGTTTCCCCATCAGTGAAATGGGGGGGTGGTGACAACAGTAACTACCTGATAAGGCTGATGGGTGGATTAGATGTTTTTATTTATTTTTATTTTATTTTTGTTTTTTAATGGAAAGAGCACATTCACTTATTGTTTTGTTTTTATAATTTAACATAAATTTTTTATACCGTATTTTCAGTAACATGCCTTACAAGATGCATTCTATAAGATAGGTATTTCCATATGCATCATAACATGTTTGTATAAATGTTTTTAATTAACTAATTAATTAAAATAAAAGTGTAAATTAAATTTATAGAGACCAAAATGCAGCTTTAACCTAGTTCAGCCACTGTGCTCAGATGTGGGAAAACAGCTTGCGAACAGACGTGGGTTGAGCCAGAAGTCTCTTGTCATGATCTGTCCCTTAGCTTTCTTTAGACCGTTGGTCTCCTTAGACTGTTAAGATCTTATGAGTCCTGACGGTGCTACTTGAGGTGCTACCGTCCCCTTCCCACCCAAACTAGGCCAGGGAAAGGCCTGGATTAAAAAGGCCTCCTCTACCCTGCCAAGGAAAGCATTCGGTCTCCCTGCTTCATTTGTTTCTTCCTCCTGCAGTTGGAGTCGTGAGACCCAGAAAAGCACGTCAGGACGTGCATCCAGGGGAAACGGGACACAGAAGTCTGCTGGGACGCCCTTCCGTCCACGTTTTAAGGTAAAATGAGCAAAGCAGTTATTAAGGCTCCTGTGTGGGCTCATTAGTTAACGAAGATGGTAGAAAATGGATTGGGAGACACACAATTTCTAGTGAAAAATAGATTTTTACTTAATGTGTCCTGTATCTTTTTCAGAAACCTAGTGAGGGCGAGTGACAGCAGCCCCAGTAAGTGGCTCATGGAAGGACTCGGACCTGCGGCCGTGTGCAGCTGGGCATCCTCCCGGCCCCCACCCCGCCTCCCAGCGACTCCTCTCTCACTTTCTGTGCCGGTAAGAACTATGGAAATGATGTCTTAGTTGCTCAGTATTACTTTACGGTTTTATGATCTCCAAGTATTTGCTGTTTAGTTTTGTTTTTCGCTACTATTTATGTATTTAATACTTGTACCTAACTTTTCCTCTTTATTTTTCCCTTGCCTTAAGTTCTCAGTTGAATTCCTTTTATAGAACAACTTTCCTTGTGTTTTTCACACCTTTTGAAGCTATTTTTAAAGTGAACTTTCTTATCGTATTTAAAACTTTTCTGCTTTTAGCCTTTATTGTTTTTCTTTGTTACTTTTAGGTTTTACCTTTTGTAGCAGGATAATCAATTGAGAATTTATAGCATTTGGACAACATATTGAGGAAATATCTTATATTTTTTTTAAAAAAATTGATATAAACCAGACAGGGAGTAACTCCTGGGAAAGGTAGCCTGGCCTATATTTTCTCTATTTTCTAAGGCTAGAGTCTCCTCAGCCGTTTAGTCTGAATTTGGTGGTGTTGCTAAGGATCTAGGCCTTGGGTCTTGCTTCTGGGTCATGGAGCTTTCTCTGACGCACCCTCAGCCAGACCATGAAAGAAACAGATAGGATGACTCCTTTTTATTTCAGCAGAGTGAAAGGAGTAATGCAGCTATATCCTTGGGAGGATTCCTGAAGATTTGGATAAATGAGATTGCAGATTTCCCATGGCAGAAATCTGAGTCCGCTTGGACTCTGGGGCTCCAAGGTGACCAGTCCTGGGGGAGCATCGCTCCAGGAGTGTGGGGAGAGATCGATCATGAGTATTGGCTGGTCCTGGATGAAGATTACTCTGAACACGTCTGGTCAGTGCAGGCCTTTGTGCCAAAGGAAGACGAAGACCTCTCTGATCTGGGAATTATGTGAAAGCCTCAGCAGAAAACAGAAGGTGGAATTGAACTTCACCGTAGCATTGTGGAGCCTTGGAAGCCAATCCGTGGTGAACGTGGTTTGAGAGGCCAGGGTTCCTCTTCGGTTGAGCAGTGGCAGGTTGGTGAACGTTGTTCTACCTTGGATTAGACCCTCGAGGATATGAATAATCCTAATGATGAGGAAGGAGCACCTAACATGATTAATAATGGTTTTCTGGCCAGTTGATGTGCATGGACCTAGAGCTCTTTCTGATTATACTAAATAAAATAAAAATGTGGCAGCACTTAGAGCGTGCTTGGTGGAGCAATTCATGCTAGGTCCACATCCATTTCCTTGGCTCTAACACTTTACTTGCTTAGTGATAAATCTCATGTATTAGAGCTCATGTTATAAATCTCATGTATGCCAGTGAGATCTTATTAAGCTTTTATCTTTAAATTTTAAAATGATTATTTATAATTTTTCCAAGTCACAGTGGATGGCCTGGGTGGGCACCAGATCCAAAGTAGGCCAGTAGCTTGGGTTCTTGCCCAAGAATCTATCAGTAAGAATGATAGATGGTTCTATAGATCCATGAATGAATCTATAATGTAAAAGCTGAGTTATCAGTAGGCATGATTCTCCGTCATGTTACCTATAGAAGTGTAAAGAAGCTGGTCTGTGCAGAGAGAGAAAGTGAGACATGCACAAGAGTTGCTGAGATGAGAGACAGAGACATCCTGATGTCTCCTTTGTATCCCTGAGGTCCCCAAGGAACACGAGTCTCTCCCTTATAAGACTCATTTTTCATCTGGGGCTCACAAAAATGGCTTTTATAACATAATACAAAAAAATATAAACCAGTAAATTTCTTATTACATTTGTGGATGCAATTTTAATTGATGATTAAAGTAGTTTGTGACAGAGTCAGAACATCCAATGACCCTTACAGGATGGAGCACAGAACTAAATCAGCTGGATTTAGATAAATTTTAGCTAGACTAGTGCTATCGACCAAATATTTGTGTCCCATCCAAATTCATATGTTGAAGTCCTAATCCTCAGCATGATGGTATTTGGAGGTGGGGCATTTTGGAGGTAATTAGTTCCTAAAGGTGGAGCCCTCATGAATGCAATTAGTGCCCTTATAAGAAGAGTCATGAGAGAGGATCTCTCTCTTGGCTGCGTGAAGATACGGGAGATGTATCCATCTTCAAACCAGGAAGGGGGTCCTGACCGGGAATCAGATCTGCTGGCACTTTGATCTAAGACTTCCCAGCCTCCAGACTGTGCGAAATAAATTTCTGTTGATTAAGCCACCCAGTTTTTGGTGTTTGTGTTACTAAATATATTACAGTAGCCTGAACCGATTAAGACAATGAAATATACTTTAAACGGGGATAAATATGAGTAGTGTGTTTACATCAAGACATCACTTGAGTAAGTACAGGATAACGAGATGAGGCATTGCAGCACCTGCGAAAGCTG
Organism: Indri indri; assembly: GCA_004363605.1. NCBI lineage: Eukaryota > Metazoa > Chordata > Mammalia > Primates > Indriidae > Indri > Indri indri. The sequence goes on along the minus strand of RJWJ010025537.1, from coordinate 18,634 downwards.
TTCTGCTACTTCTACTCACAGTACATGCAAGTGGCTGTGAGGGTACAGTGGCTTTCAAAACGGCTAATGTGCCTTAAGGCTGCATTAAAAGAAGATAAAACACCTAAACAAGAGCGGTGATAATTTTACTGAGCGTTTTTCAAAATGCAGTTCTCAGGCCACCTTTGTAAAAAATGCAGATTATTATACTTCATACCAAGTCCTATTGCTTCAGATTCTCTGCACACATTTTATAATTATTTGAATTTTTAACAAGTTCCAGAAGTAATTTTTATACACTTTGCAAATTGATGTTTGAGAACAACTGCTTTACCTTTCATGGGAACAAACCGAACACATGGTATTGAGATGATTCTGACTGATACACTGGACTAGAAACATAGACAGAAAGTAAATTTCTACAACTAGAACAGTAAGAGACTTAAAATCAAGTCATATGAAGACATTTTAAGGACTTAAATTTGCTTAGTAGTTATGCTACACTAACTAGTATTTTTTGCATGATTTATATTACCAGGCACTGAACTAACCTCTTTAAGCGGTCATTTCCTTTACTCTTTAGAAAAACTAAATGAACTAGGTGCTATGATTTTACTCAGTTTACAGATGAAGAAACAGCCACTTAATGAGGGAAGACGTAGCAAGTGGAAACAATGTTTTCCAGTCAGAGCCTATATTTTATCTTTATATTTCCTCAACATCTTACATAGTATCTTTAGCAAGTAAATGTCTGATAGTGCTTCTTAGATTAACAAATAAATCAATCCAAATATATAAGTTATTTTGTGTTGGTTTTTTTGATGGGGAGGGGAGAAAATAATAAAAAATAGCAATATACATTTTAAAGCCCCAAACTTTATAATTAAGATGGGTGTTTAGATCTTTCTCCTAAATGATTACAATAGAGTCTAGGCAATATTTTCTCTTCAAGGAGATAGAGACATTCTATGTTAGATATAGCAGGGTATATTAAAGGCAGACCTATGACAGCTTGAATCATAGATCCACTATTTACTGCTCTTAAGATTTTGGGAAAATTATTTAATCACTTGTTTCAGTATTGTTATCTGTAAAATGGGGAAAATAATATGGAAATACAAAACTCGATTGCATACGAAGTTACCTGATATATGTACATGCACACAGATGTGCGTTCTTTTCCTGTTTTAATAGAGAAGCTCTTCTAAAAGAAAAAGGATGAAGTGGGATGAAATCTGTGGTGCGACTTGCTGTGTCAATGCTTTTGGGCAATTAGAGTGCTGAGGATGCCTGTGGACAAGTTGGCTCTTCGGTATGACTGTGATGACCATGGTAGGTCAAATAATTTTTAATATTAAAAGCATACCCCAAATCTGCAAGGACAGTGCCATTGACTGCTACATTGACTGAGATGTAAATAGTTCTGCTCTGACAAAGACAAGGGTGAGACAATCTGCATTTGAAACAGGCCAAATACCAAAAAGTCAATAAGGAGTACTTTTTAGTAGAAATATAGAAAATGCTAATCTTAGAAACCTAGTAATGAGCTTTCACAGATTGGAAAAATAAAAAATGTTGACTCAGCTCAATCTAAAAGGGAGGACGAAATACTAGGATCATTTATAAAAGAGATAATAAAGCAAACAGAAGAGTCAAGAGACTGCAGACCAATACATTTCTCCAGTGGTGTCTTAGCTTTCGTTTACTTCTTATTCCTAACCAATATCGCAGAGAGCAGCAGAGGTGCCACATATAACAAAAAGAGAAATAATGAAATTTAGGAATTTGAGAGAAAAAGGAAAAGAGATGATTTGTCATAAAATGTAGGGCTTTGGAGGAACGTGCAGAAAAATAACAGATTAAATTTTGAAGGAAAAAAGGAAAAAAAAATTGGCAGAAAGTTCTCAGCAGATTTGCGAGATCTGGAAAAGTAATATCCAAAGTATAAAACTTCTATGAGCCAAAACTACTTTTCCTCATCCAAGACACCTTACATAAGACATTGTCTAAACAGCTACCCAAAAGGCTACATATAAGACAAAAGAAGAATTAAGTTTTCCTTGGCCGTAACTAGACCTGAATATAAATTATCATTCAAAATCTTTATCTCAAGATAAGTATGAAGTAAAAATAATTAATTGATGTTGTAAAGGTGCTATATAAAAAAGACATCAACTTTCAAACCCTGAGAAATGAATCTTGCGTATCTCATGTACCACAATAGAGTGTGAAATCTGTGAAATCCTCTGAAAACCAAAGTAATTTATCTTATCTTTACTCTTACAAGAATGCAGTATTCCTTAAGGACAGAATTATGAAAAATCAAACTTGTATACACAATGGAGAGACTTATGGCTAAACCACTTTATTAAAAATAAGGCATAAAACCATAATAAATAACTTCTTAGATTGATGCTATTAGCTCCAATGCAGGTACAGTGTGACATTTGGCAAGATTTTTGATGTGGTATATTTAAAATTTTTATTCCATTTATCATATATCTTTCATCCATGGACAATATATCAAATAGCAAAGTTACCTTGAATGGGAGAGTATTTCACTCCTAGTGAAAGTCTTAAAGGTGGAACAAACCCCATAACTACTAGTATATCTGGTTGTAAAATTTTCAGTGACTACATCTAGTTATTTTTTTAAAGAGACTCTATAGATTTAGATGAATCAAATTGACAGGAGCGTTTTAACCCTTAATGTTATTTTTTATTACATTAGCAATGTCTGGTAGTAAAGCTCTATTCTGACATACTTTCATGAAGCAACGAATAGAAGAAATTAGGATGAAATATTAAATAATTTAGGATCACTAAATTCTAGGGACCTGTAGCCTTTATATATCTAAAAAGCACAATGTATTTTTAAATAAAAGGGTATTCTTTTTGACATGTTTTCCCAGCTATAAACTTGTATAATGGAAATAATGAATTTAGACTATAGGTACTGTTATACCTCAATATTAAGACAAAAAAAAAATTAGTCTATAAATGTTATGCCTCAATTTTAGAGCATAATATTAACAAGAATATTAGACAAAATTGAATGAGAAGTTTAAAAATCACTTTGGCCATTTGAAACAAGTTAACATTCTATGGGCCAAAACCCATCCACTGTTTTTTTTTTCAATAAATAAAGTTTTATTGGAACATAGTCATGCTTATTTATTAACATATTTTCTACGGTTGCTTTCATGCTATAGTGGCAGACTTCAGTAGCTATGGCAGAGACTACATGGCTTGCAAAACAGAAAATATTTACTATACCCTATTTATAATATATTTGCCAACTCCTGATTTAAAAGATCCTTGGATATAATTTTTACTTCGCAACAATTCTTAGGCTATGGAAACCTCAAAACTCAGGATTAGAGCCAATCATATCCTTTTAGTCAATGCCTATTATTCAATTTGTGGTAGTTATATGGAAAACTTTAAGTTTTTTCCTCCAAGAAAAGTTCTTTTGATTCAAAAGTTGTAAATTTTGTGAAAAACTGGAGATGAGAAAAAATTAGAAGATTGTCTAATGGCTCTTAATCTGGATCATCTTCAAAGCGTCCATAACCTACTCAAATATGCAAAATGTTATCAGTTTGTATGTCTGAGCGTAATTCTTGCGTGAAGAGAATGTTATGATAAAGGCTCAAATGATTTTCCCAGCAGTTCGTGATTCAGAAAATTTAAGAATAATTGATCTAGACAAATCTTAATCTTTAAAGATGAGGATTATGAGGCCAAGAAGGTTTAATGACTTTTTTCCAAAGCTATAGAACTTGAAGTAAAAGGCAGAACTTCTTGCTCCCAATTCGGAGGTTGTGTCCATGTTGCTCGCCAGTTTTCCAAAACAAAATCGTGACATAAAAATCAGAAAAGTTAAATACGTGTAGAATTAAACATGCTAAGCAGTTCCACTGCAGGGGAGGTGAGATCGAGAAGCTGGGGCTGGATTCTCTCCAAGTTGCTGGTGGTGTGTGTGGCATTAACAAGCACGGCGTGCACAGTGTGGAGTGAAGCAAGTAGAGTTTATGGGCCTAAAGTCACTGTCCAATGTGAAATTCAAAGACACAGCCAGAAGACTCGGTTGACCCCAATCCTACGGCCTCCCTGACATCTCAGAACTAGAGACGGTGTAGTCTGACTTTTGCTCACTTTTCCCTACTCTTCCTGTGAGCCATCCCCTCTTGCGGTTTTGAAAGCGAAAAAGCAAAAGCAAAAGGGAAAATTCCTCTTTACTTTACTGGCGGAAGTTGCAATTTTCTTATTCGTTGGCTTTTACCGCGCTATATGCCTTGAACACGGACACCAGGCTGAGCATCACACGAATGAAAAGTTCACTTTTGTGTAGCTCCCCTAGCTGTTGATGTTTGCATGCAAGATTTGCTCACCACTTCTAGCTGACCAGCAGGAAGGTTAATTTTATGTGATGGTTAATTGATGATGGTTAATTTTATGTGTCAACTTTACTGGGCCACAGGGTGCCCTGGTATTTGGACAAAGATCATTCTGGGTGCTTCAGACAGAGTGTTTTTGGATGAGATTAGCATTTAAATTGGTAGACTGAGTGAAGCACATCACCCTGCCTAATAGGCCTTTGGTCACTCAAAGGCCTGACTAGAACAAAAAGCCTGACTGTCACCTGAGTAAAAAAGAATTCCTCCAGCCTGACAGCCTTTGAACCGGGACATCATATTTTTCCTGCCTTCAGACTTGAACTGTAACCTTGGCTCATTCTGGGTCTCGAGTCTGCTGGTCTTCAGACTGGGACTACGCCATCAGCTCTCCTGGGCTGGCAGCCCGCTGACTCCTCTGCAGATCTTGGGGCCTTATCAGCCCATGGGATCTGATTCCTTATGATAAATTCCTCTCTCATGTCTCCCCTTCTTCATATTGGTTCTGTTTCTCCAGAGAACCCTGAGTAGTATACCTCCCACGCCCTGCAGTCCTGTCAGAATGCTAACTCCCAATCGCACCTACCACTCATGGCCAGGTTTAGGTTACCTGTGCATGTGCATCAGTCTCATGCACTTCTCAGAAACTGAGACGAATCATCCACCTTTGCCTAGACATTGTCGTATGTCCACTGGGAAGGTCCCCAGAAAATAATGGAGGGTGAGAGCAGCCACCGTAAAAGTGACACTAGGACAGTTTTTGATGCTTCTCCAGAAGACTCAAAGAGAGGTGTTTGGATCTACCTTTTAGAGTTCCTTTATAATATTGAATATTTAGTATATTTTGTCATCAGCTTTGGGCCTGTGTCACAATTACGGGACATGTTGGTATGTTTGAGTTCACAATCTGTGTGTTCTTATTTTGTCATGCCATTATTAATGGGCTATAATGTTGTTTCTAATTTTTTCTATGAATGTCCAGGTTCATATCTCTGTGTGGACATGAATTGTTTTTTTTTTCCCCTAGGATAATGTGAAGGAGAATTGCTGGGTCATAGGGTATAAAATTTTGAAATTTTAATACATATTGGCAAATTGTCCTCAAAACTGAATATTCTAATTTATTTTCCCAAATCTTCAAAAGACATAAAAATATGCTTAAACGTACTTATGAATAGGAATATGCAACCAAAGAAACAATGAAATACCTTTTAATATCCATTATATTGATAAATGTGAATTTTTTTTTTTTTTTTTTTTTTGAGGCAGGGTCTCACTGTCACCCTGAGTAGAGTGCAGTGGTGTCATCATAGCTAACTGCAACCTCAAACTCCTGGGCTCAAGAACCTTTCTAACTCAGGATCCTGAGTAGCTGGGACTATAGGTATGCACCATGATGCCTGGCTAATTTTTCTATGTTTTGTAGAGATGGGGTCTCAGTGTTGTTCAGGCTGGTCTTGAACTCCTGAGCTCAAGAGATGCTCTTACCTCAGCCTCCTGGAGTACTGGGAGTACAGGTGTGAGCCACTGTGACCAGTCAATGTGAACTTTTATAGACTGCTGATGGGAAAGAAAAGGAATGAGATTTAGGCAGTTTTAACTTCTGCCATTTTTCCTCCAAATATTCATTATAAAAATATCAAAATATAGAAAAATTGAAACATATTCATAACAAACAACTGTATACATACACACACATACACACACATCTGAACCATTTGCAGATAGCATGACTCTGTTCTTGAATACATACATCCTGGAGAGCATACATTACTAAGTAGCACACATCTCCTAAGAATAAGAACATTTTTCTATTAAATACATAAACACGATATCATTATCATATTCAATAAAACTGACAATTTTCAAATATTATCATTATTCAATCCACAACCAAATTTCTCTGATTGTCCCTAAAATGTCTCTGTATAGTTTTTTGTTTTTCTAAACCAGAAACCAATCAAGGCTTATGTACTGAATTTGGTTGTTATAGTTCCTTAAATTCTTTTAAATCATGACCTATACTGTGCAATACTGGAGCCACTAGTTCACTTGCCATATATTTTTCATTTCTTAAAATATATGAAGCTAAAATGGCAAAAAATTGAGATTTGGGGAAAGACTTTGGAATAGAGGAATGAGGAACAGAGTGGACTCTGTCCCTAGCCGTCAACGCCTTAACTGAAGAAAAGCATAAAATACAGTCATTAAAGTTTCTGAAAATTATCCTAAGGGCATTCAGCAGAACAGTGAGAGTCTGTAGCATTAAACCAGGACCTCCTCCCTGCCTCAATATCTGTCTCAAGGAAACTACTCTAAGACATCTAATCCAGGTGGGTGCAAGGACAGAGGCTCCCATGGCCCCCAGTCCCCTGCCCAGGGCTATAGATTCACCTGGCAGGGGTAAGCTGCTATTTCTCATCCCCCTCTGCCCCGGTCCAGTCCCCAGTGCTACTGAAGCTCTATTCTAGGTAGATGCAACTGAGTAGAATGCATCTCTGTCCTTTACTCAGGCCACACTTACAAGATGAAAGCTCTACCCCAAGCACAGAATATCGGGTCCTGATCGCTCCCACTCTGGCTTTCATAAAATGGTGCTTTCATTCTGGGAGGGGCATGCCAAGAAGACTAAGGGTCACCACCCCACCATTAGTTGCAAGTAGACCTGCGGTATCACTCTGGGAGAAGTGGAGTGCTGTCCCACCTCTGGCTCATGTGTAGGGACAGAGGTTCTGCCCAGATGAGAGACAGGTCAGAGAAACAGGCCTGAAGACAAAGGTGCTTACAGTTCTAAATGAGAGGATTGACATGATTTAGAACAGTGCTTAGAGAATTCCATGCCTAAGTGTATTGCCAAAAGCAATGGAGATTTTAGTGGACAGCAATTAAAAGGGCACTCCTAGCTCCATGATATAAAAAGCAACACATAAAACAGCAGAAAATCAGAATTTTAGCAGAGGAAAACAGAAGAAAAGACTGTGAAAAAGGATCCTATGAGGATCACAGTCAACTCTGGGATAATAAAGATCAGGCACAAGTGCTAGGCTGTACCCACTGAAGAGCAATCAGAGCAGGAAATGGAACAGACGTGAAAAGATGCTCCAAGCCGCACACAGATGAATTAACAAGGACTGATGCTGTATGGCACTAGGATTTAAGCATAACTGCCCCACAACCACTGACTGAACAATGAACTATTCTGACCCAGGGGCAAATCCTAGGAAGCCAGGCTTAAAAATGAAATCACATGCATCCCTGGTGGTCTGGAAGACTGTGCATGCCCATTGCTGTGCCCTCTCAGGAGTGACTGGAGCAGGGAAATCCAAGCTACTGGTCTCTGGCTAAAAATGAGGCAAAAATGTAAAGTTCATACACTATCCAAGGGTACAGGGTAATACTGTAACTGGCCAAGAGGATTAAACATAATCTTTGACAAATAATTGGCTTATGTTGACCTAGGCATGATCCCCAAGTAGCCAGGCTAAAACATTAAAAATAAGAAAAAATATCTGAGGAGGGACATCAGAGGCTGAATAATGTGGGAGAAATAGAAATAGTCACTGATCAAATAAATAAGCAAACAATAATAACAATATCAACTTCCTAGGATGGAGGGATCAATTTCGCAGATTAATTTCACAGATATTAATAAAATATATTATCTAAAATATTTTTTTAGATAATTTTTTAACAAAATGTTATCAGATATACAAATAAATAAGAAGGATGATCAATAAAAAGGGAGGAAAACACACACCAGGCAATAGAAACTGCTTTTGAAGGGCTCAAGATGTTCGACTTAGAGGACAAACACTTTGAGGCCCCCATTTTATAAATATTCTCAGAGAACTGAAAAAGATCAGGTCTGAAGAACTAAAGAAAGGTATGATGACAGTGTTTTATCAAATAGAGAATATCAGTAAAGAAGCAGAAATGATAAAAAAGGATCAAATGAAAATTCTGGAGTTCAAATGTATAATAAACATGTTAAAATGGCAGAAGAAAAAAGAAGTACACGGATAAATGGATCAAAAGATTTCACAGTCTGACCAACAGAGAGAAAAAATAAGGAAGGAAAATAAACTGAGCCTCAGACAAATGTGGGACAATGATAATTGTAACAAAATATGCATTCTGAGAATAAACAGATGAAGAAGAAGAAAAAAAGGGCAAGGCAGAAAAAATTATTTGAAGAATTATAGATGTTAACATTTCTAATTTGATATAAACCCTTAATTTGCACATCCAAGAAGCAAATTCCAAATATGGTAAACACCAAGAGCTTAACACCCAGACATATTATAATTAATATGTTGATGTCAAGACAAAGAGAAAAATCTTGAGAGCTACACACACAAAAAAATCATTTTCAAGGTAATCCCAATAAGATTAACAGCTGACTTTTTATCAAAAACAATGGGAGACCAGAAGGCAGTTGGATAACATATTCACAGGGCTGGAAGTCAACCAAGAACATGTATAACCAGCAACATTATCTTTTAGAACAAAATAAAGACATTCTCAGAAAACAAACAAACAAACAAACAAACAAACCCAGAGAAGTTGTTGCTAACTGATCTACCTTACAAGTATAGAGTTAGATTATATAAAGGTGTAACTATTAAGGAAAAAAAAAACCCATATACTCTTAACAACTACTTTCCCTACTCATCCCAGGAAAGAGACACCAGCCTCTGAAAGTGAAGAACCATTCCACAGTGCCAGAGATGGTGAGAGAGTTGAGTGCTTGTGCACGGATTTAGCAAGTAGACTCAGCTGAAAGGAAGGGCAAGGGGAGGGAAATTCCTGAAGTTATTAAGACCACAAGGGGTTATGTAGTGTTCAAGTAGTGGATACAAGTGTCCTAGTCTCTTCTCGTGTCCTGGGGAGGAGGCAAGTCCTCACATGGAAATTAGCCTGGGAAGACTGAACAACAGGCTTGGAGCAGGTACCCTCTGACAAAATTCCTATGTCTGTAGGTGGCTTGCAAACAGCAATTCTACTGACGTTGACCTTGCTTGCTTAGATAATTATCAGTTTAGTTATTAAGAGGCCAATGTGGTCTTAAAATCAGAGGGCTCTTCCTAAAATATTCCAGACTGTGTAAAATCCTGGGGATGCTTTCTTGTCCTGTGGTTGGATGTGGCCAGTTAGGCTATTCCTCCACTCGCTGCTCCATATCCACAGCCAAGACTGAATTTTTGCTGGTTAGGCAGATAGAGCTCAAAGAAGATTTATCTGATAAATATAAAGAAATGTGATTTTTTAAAACCCTGAATATCAGAGAGTAATATTCACTTTTCCTTCAGGTAGACAACTGATTGATTTTTCTTCCTAGTTACAAAAATGATTTCAGACAATGCTAGTGAACACCTCCTGTTTGTTTTTGCCAAGCAAAAATAACCTTTTGTAGTGTTTGCTTTCCCTGGATTCTGGGCACTTCATCACTGTTTCAGGTTACAGTGGAGAATTTGATCCGTTTACCAATGCAGTGAGGGGCAGGAAGGAAGGGTAGAGTGAGCATCTCACTTTATAAAGCTAAAAAGGAAACTGGATTGATTTAACTTTCTGTTGTGTAGCGGTGTGTGAGTCAGGCATACCCACAAGCAAGCATTGGAAGATAAAATCTTCCTAGTGGGTCTCAGAGCATGACCAAGAACAGAGCCAACTTTATTTTGAAGGCCCTCCCTTTCATTTCTTTGTTATACACCCATTTCTTCTTCCTTTTCCCTATTAACAATTTAACATTATTTTAGTTCTTTATTGTCTGCTAAGTATCTTTCAATATAATGACCTGTATTTAAATCTTTATCGTAACAGTTTAAGACAGATATTATTAAGCTAATTTTACAGATGAAGAAACTGAACTCAAACAGTTCTTACAGCAAGCCCATAGGGAGGATGGAACAGATCTCAAGTTCAAGTGTAGTTCTCTCTCCTCTAAACAAAATATTTACAAATTTTCTAGACACTTAAGGTAAAATGGGGAGCTTGTGAAAATGCAAATTCCTTGGCCACACTCCAGGGCACCGAATCCGAACCTTCGTAGGCAACCCAGCAATCTGTATTTAGTAAGAATCTCAACTCAGGATGACGCAGACACTTTGAAGACTGTATTTTGAAAAACAGACTAACCACAGGAATAAATTTTGAACTTCTAACACAATTGGTTAAGTTGTGAGTGTGTTTGTGTGTAAGTACATATAAATTTTTGGAAGAATTATTACTTAAATCCCCACATTAATATTTTTTTTCTCCCCAGTGCTCGACTGATATCCATTGCGAGCAGTAGTTAAATACTCTCTATACGTTTTATTACTTTGGCTCCTAAAGTTAAATGCACATAAAAATAATAAGGAAGATTTTCAAAAAATGCAATAGTGCAGGTCCCATAGTCTCTAGAGAAACCAATCCACTTGATTTAGGCCAGATAAATTTGCATTTTCATATTAATAGTTACTCCCAAACAATTACGATGCAAAAGGAACTTAGAAAAAAGGGTCTTCTCCATGCACAGCAGAGAGGGAGAGAGCTGAGGGCTGGAGGGGGCGGGCGGGCAGGCGGCTGTCAGGCTGTGGAGCCGGAGCTTCCTGGACATGCTGTAGGCGGTGGCAGCAACACAGAGCGGTCTATTTATTTATTCATTTATTTATTTATTCTTTAGACATTTATTAATAACCAGGGTCCTTTTCTTGTCACTTGAAGGCCACTAGTTGGCAGCAGTCCGTTCCTCAGTCTTTCCATTTAGACTGCTGCTCTTCAGTATCCAGCCAGACTCCACCCGGAGGTGCTTTTCACGCATTCCACAGCAAACTGCTTTTAAAGATTCAGGACAGGCACATCTCTAAACTCCTAACGGAAGGGAAGAGCCTAAAGGGCGAGATGGTGGGAGGAAGGAAAAGCCTTACTCCTGACAGAGAGATGACTAAGTGGGACAAGTTTTAAACTTTTCACATGAGCTGGGGCTTTTTCAGAGAGTACGCCTCAGGTAATAAAGCATCTCAGCGCGCATCTTCAGAGTCCACCCTTAACAATGAAACGCAATTTCTAACCTGCTCCACAATCACCTCTAATGGCACTTTGAATTAATGCTGACTTCTCCAGCGTCACTCCTGACACCCCCCTTGCCCCGCCCGAGTCTGCACCCAGTTAACTTCATCTAAAGGATGCTAGGGTCTGTCAGGGGCTAGTTTTAGCCAGCCGAGTAGCCATGGGCCTCACAAAGGCTACAGAGCAGGCTGATTGCTCAAGCTGGTCGAACTCCTATAATTCTCTGTAGACCCTCCCTTGAAAGTCTGTTTTTCTCTTTCTACACACAGACATTGGATGTTTCCAGAAATCCAAGTTCACACTGAAAACAGTAGAATTAGTTTAATACTGGAGAGACTGATTACGAACCTTGGCGTCTCCATTTCTGTGGCTCAAAAATTAAAAACATGAAGTTATAAATAAAATTAGATAAGGAAGATAGCTAACGAACATAGCTAGTTTATTGTAAGCTGTAGCAACCACATTTACTATGTATTTTATACCAACTCAATTTGTAAAGAGATTTTATCCAATGTAAACATAAAGATCAAAGTTCTGTATTATCATCAATTGGCTAAAGTATTCCCTCAGTCTAGATCAACAGAAATGTAAGGGCTTAGAGAGTCAAATATGCTATGTAATATATTTTAATTTCCTTATCCCTTAGAAATAATATTGATTCATTCTCAAACATAATTTTATTTGTCTAAGATGTATTCTAAATAAAAAACCTGAAAAAAAAGATTAAAAAATGCTTGGTGAAACTGTAACATATATATCTGCAGAAACCTGTGCATCATCACCAAGAACGTATATTAACATTACTTTAGGTAGTGCATTCTGATAAGAAAAAAAAAACCCCTTATATAGAGAGGTGCTCAGTAAATATTATTTAATTTCAAATATTTTTAAATGAATTTTTAAAATAAATCGATAATGTTCTTTGTCAGGAAGGCAAAGTCTGCAGCTAACTCTCTCAAAAGAAATGAACCCTTTTCTAACAATTATGATAATTCACAAATTTGAGATTGCCAAGAAAATCTTCACATATTCTAAACTTTCATTTTAATTATAAAAATAAATCTCTATTTTTGATTAAGTAGTGTACTTCTCATGTATATTTATGCCCAAGTTGAATCCAGGTAACCTGTTTAAAATAGTCTGCAAGAATCATCTTCTCACATAGATATTGCTGCTAGAGATTGCAATATGCACAGTGCTGGTTACAATAAAGTCCGATTAATTAACTTTTATTTTTCAGTGATTCATATGTCAGAATGCAAGTCAATCAGAAAATTACTTTTAGTAAAATTTTGCTACCAGATAATAAAATGAAGTCGTTAGGAATCTACAAGACAGATACCGAATAACAATTAAGAACCCAATTTTCTTTGCTGAGTTGGACTTAAATAAAATCTTCACTTAATCTTTGGAAGAGTAACTCTTTGCTATTAATTAAATCTGGGATTTTTGCTGTTGAAATCACCACACTAGTTTAGGTTTTATTTTTGCAAGGCTATGAGAAATGTTATTGCTGCTTCAACACATATAGTACATAGCACATAAAAATGTATCTCATGCTTTGTGAACAGAAACAAAAATTCTCAAGCATTAACAATTATATCAGTGGGAGTTTTCTCATTAAATTAAGCTTGGGGGAAGGAAGAAATGTGGGCTGTAAACAAGAAAAATATTTCTCTTAAGACAGTTAAATGTTAACTAGGCTCATTAATCAAATTGTGATATAATGCTCTGCAAAGTCAGCTATAAAAAGTGTTTTCCATTACTTTTCTACTTTCACATTAATTTTTTTTGCAGTAAAAACTAACTGCCATATATAGCAAAAGGAAAGCACCTCACTTGATGTATAATTTCCTTTTGAACCAAAGAACCTATAAAATTCCTGTGGGAGAAAAAATTAATTGCAACTTTACCATTTATGGCAGAAAATCTTAGCACTTTGAATATCTGCCTGCTCCTTTTGAGGGCTAAAATATTTCTTATCCCCCCTTTTATTTTTATTTTGGTTAATTTCTAGTGACAAATGTGTTGCCTGGAATATTTTCAAAGCTTATTGTTTGTGGAAGGAAGGAAGGAAGAAAAGAAGGAAGGAATTTATGTCAGCCAGTCTAACTCAATAAACTTTAGGAAGGGCTACATACGTATTTTGGAAAGCATCAAGAAAATGTGCTTTGAAGTTTACAATATTTAAATATTAGGAAAAGCAAATGATTAGGTGAATATGTATGACCTTGCTCTTTTTTTATTCATTTAACAAATGCATTTTAATCCATAGAAGTCATTTCTGGTTTTAATCTTTGGCAATTTACAACCTTCATTAGTTTAAATTTCCTTATTTGAAAGATAATGGGATAATCTTTACCTTTTAATCTTAATCAAATTTTTAATACACTATAGGAAAGGAACCGATTTGGGAGTCCAAAACAGATTGCCTTCTTGATGTTTTTATCATTCATATTTTCATGTTTGATTGAGGTGTGCATATAAATGAGGGTTGGGAACTTTTAGCAACAAATAATGTAACACTAACTTCCTTCTGACTCTACCCCAGGCAGTGTCTGTGGTAGTAACGCCAGGAATTGTAACAGAAGAAATGGTCTGAAAAAATGGCAAAAATATTTTCTGTCTCTTTAAAACATCCTCCACTCCTTTTTGAGAACTAAAACCTGCATCCCTGTCTCAGGCCAGTGGTTGGGAGGGGCAGGGTAACGTCTTTTGTTCTTTCTGCTGTGGGGAGATGGCTCAGCTTGGACCTAGGGAGGGAGGTCCTGGGTGAAGGTCAAGAGATTGTCTTCAAGAAGATGGAGCAGAGATGGGACAATCAGGACCATAAATTGTAGTTAAACATCAATTGCCTGAAGCTAAGAACACACCCTTTAAAAGCTCTGTATTTCTGCTTATTAGTAAGACCATGACATTTCAGACAGGAGTCTCTGTTCTCCTCCTTTGCCGGCAGAGTAATAAACTTCTCTTTCCTTCTCCTCCTTATCCTCAAACCACTTCTCCTAGTTCTTCTGATTCGGAACAAGTGCAGAGCTTTTGGTAACAGAATGAAAGCAGCTGGTCCATGGAAAAATTCAATTTGTCACATCTAGAGAATTCTGTAGTGGGACTCCTACCTATAGCATTTAGAAGCTCACATGGTTCTTTTTAAGAAACACTGTGTGAACAGTAGTAAATTAGTCCAGTTTCTTTTCCTTTAAAGCAAGACCATGACAGCTTTGGGACAAGTGCTTCATTTCTGGTGCATGGAAAAAAAAAAGTACTTGTATTTAATGGACCTACCAGTTGGGGAAATCACATATAGGCATACTAGTAAAAGCAATGCTTTTTAGTCAGGAGGCATTTCCCAGTAGGAGACAGAAAAATTCAATTGTACAGCAGTTCAGTTTTACTTTGAAACATATATAAGAATTTAAAAGATGAGAAGAAAGCCAAAACTATGGAATGCAGCTCAGTGCATGTGCAGACACCTGTGATAAGCCCTATGCATCATCCTTGGGGAACTAGGAGGGCAAGGGAACCAAACAAACCAACGTGAAGCTCTAACACTTGCAGTGAGTGATAAAGTTGTCACTGACCTAGGAGTCTCACGTCTTCTGCTAGCATCTATGAAATAATGACAGGCTGCCTTGTTAACTTATAAGTACAGTAAAATTCCAGACTATGAGCAGTTTCTGACACACAGGTCAACAGAACTGCAAGCAAGAGGGTACCTCGAGCTCTCCTTCCCTATCCACTATTCGTTAGTTCCAGGAAGTATGATCACAATTCTCAGGAACATTGGCAGAGACAGGTACATAAAATACAGAGAGTAAGCAAGAAAACAACACACGCAAGTAAACGTTTTTAAAGTGGCTGCTTTACTGTTTGTAAACAAAGGATAAGAGGAACACAGGAAGTTTGTGTGTTTCCATTTTTAGTTCTTGGCAAAAGTCAGACACATCTTGATAATTTTTCTATTGCCTTCTATTTTCTTCTTTTATTTTTATTCCTTATCTTGACCTCATTTTTCATCAGAAAGTTTATGATAATATAATCTGAATTTTTCCTCTTGTTTTATGGAATCACGCAGAAACCTTGATAACCTGTAATGAAGTTACATTTTCTAGATAAATTTCTTCCTCTGATGTCAGTTTATGTGGCATTGCCTTAGTAAGTAATCTAGGCCTTGGAAGGTATTAACATTTTGCTAATCCTATTATCCTTCAGATGCTAAGACATCTTTAACTTCTCTGCAATATAACATGTACAAACAGCACATGATTCAACTAACCTCAGAATTCTTTCATTGAATTCCTACTGTAGGCAATGCATGAAGTACCTTCTCCTCCTCCTCTTCCTCCTCCTCCTTCTTCATCTTTGTCGTTTTTTCTAAGCCTTCTCTTGACTTTTTAAGTTAACCAGAAATGAATTGAAATGTTTTTGGACTTTCTCAAGCCACCAAGACTGGCATATGTTACAAATGTCAACATTTGCTTTCTGTTAACAATAACTTATAAACACTTGAGAAAAGTTGATAAGCTTTCCGGCAAAGGACACTTTGAGGTTTAAACCAAACATGACAATACAATTGTGTAAATTTTTAGTTAGTGAAAAAGTATTCAAGTTAATTTTTCCCTTGGATCACTGTAACACACACTTCTGTGAACGTAAGTTGAGATATTCAATGGATACCTGACTTCTAAAAGGAATGGCACCAATGTAGCTAGCAGTTGAATTTGGTCATTTGTATAATTACCGCTTGTTATTGCCCTGTACATGTTATCTTCTTAAATAATTTTAGATACATAACCTCATAGGCTCCTTTTCAGGCAAACTTAATTTCACCCCACGTACCCCACCGCCATAATGCAGATGGGACATTTAAATCAAAGTGGCCTCATATAGCTATGTTTCTCGATGAGTCAATCTACAGTTATGGATATTACCCAGGTTGGGTGATTATCAGAACCTAATATTCTATAATTAATAGGTACATGTTAAAAATTATGTTTTAAATTCCCAGTTGCTCAACATCTATTAAAATTTTGGCCAAGATTAAAATAGTTTCAGAGGATTGTCAAACAGATATACTTTTCATCCTTTCCTACCAGTACTAAAATCTATCCGCAACTTAGAAAATCATAGTGACATGTTCGAATGGCCTCATATTTAACCCTCCTACTGCAAATGGTACTTCTATTTGGATACTATCCTTTGGTTTTGAAGGATAAAAAATTCACTTCTTGCATTTGTTTATCCATCTATCCATCCATTCATCATCCATCATTGATTTATTCATGTTTTTATTGAGCGAAGAAATATGCTTGTTAATGGCAAAAATAACAGTGAACAAAAACGGACAAGGAACCCAATCTCCTGGCAAATACAGAAAAGAAACATTACTCACATAATCACACCAATGAATGTAGAATTAAGAGCTGAATTCATTCTGGAGCAAAGGTACCTAGTTCTCTGAGGGCTCATAAAAAAGAAACACGACTTCAATTTCGAAGTCAATTCTGATGCAGTTCAGAGAGGCACACAGGCCAGAACACACAGGGCCTTATATGTAACCTTGGGGATTTTGGTCTTTGTTACAAAAGTAATGAAAAACCATTTAAGGAATTTAAGCATCAGGGCAACATCACTAAATTTTAGTTTTAAAAAGATGGCATTGCATATGGAGAAGAGATTGAAATGGGGCCAGGTAGAGAGAGACTAGTTCTTAGGCTTGTGATGTGACCTTTGTGTGATTACTGTTAGGAAAGTTGTTTACTACGTTAAGCAGTGCCCTGTCTATGAGGACTTAAGGGAAAATTGTCCCTCCTGACTCACTAATAGGAATAGTTGACCTAACCCGAGTTACTGTTTGTTTTTATTGTATAAACACTATCAATAATGTGACTGATTATACTCTCACATTCTCCTTGGCTCCCAGAAAAGCGAAAGCCAAGTTTGTCGCCCTCCTCTATCCTTTCAGAGTGTTGGGCTCTAGGGTATTGTATTTCGTGCTTCCCTCATTCCTAGCTTTATCTTAATTTTCTAACTTTTTTTCTTTGCCTTAATTCTTTTGCTTAATCTTGAATATTATTCTATACCTTTTGAGCAAAAGAGCATATAAATCATTAAGTAAAACCATGAATACTATTACATTAAATTACACATGTCGTTACCTTACAAGAAATGTCTGTAAGATTGGAGTATGTGTTGACAATATGCCCAGTAGTACATTTAAAAGCTAGACACTGAGGACTGAATGGGGGTATGTGTCAAAATAGTATTCCTTTGCATACTGCGTTGCCACTTGAATATTGTGACAGCTAATCTCTATGTTGCTATGAACCATATTGCTTCAAGATGTGCAAAACTGGCAGGATCCTAAATTCCAGACATCATTTCCACTTGGCTTTGGAGCATGCTCGTGGTATCTGCTATTGTGCAATGTTCTTTGGAATTCATAGAAGAATTCGACTACATCTAACTTGAGATATGGAAAAAAAAAGATGTTATCTCATTTAGCACAGTGATAATGCACTGTTTTAAATATATCCCAGCTTATTTGAGATATAATGCTTTCTTTAATAGTACTATCATGCCTTGGACATTGTGATTCAATAGCATGAAAAGTCAATAAGAAATAGATATTCAGAATCTGAAATGGAAACCTACAGTTTTGCTATTCTTTTTTAATAGGATTTTTTACATTTTTTCAGTTTCTTACTAATGACTTTAAGGCCTAAAATATAGTAGTCATTCTTTTAGATTAACTTTTAATATTTAAAGAAATGAGCAAATAAGATATCACCTATTCAATTGGTACAGTCTTAGAGCTCTGAAAGACTGGGGCTGGGCACAGTGGCTTACACCAGTAATCCTAGCACTTTGGGAGGCCAAGGCAAAAGAATCACTTGAGGCCAAGAGTTTGAGGTTGCTGTGAGCTATGATGACACCGCTGCACTGTAGCCAGGCAACAGAGCGAGACTTTGTCTCAAAAAACAAAAAACAAACAAACAAAAAACTCTAAAAGACTGTCATAAAACTGTCAGTCTAATCTCTCCAATGGGTTGTCAAGTTTAATAATGGAGCACAGGCAACAGAAAGTCGCTAACTGGGAAGGGGATACAGTGAAGGCTCATTAAAGGAACCATTTTCCACTGTAATCAACAGTCGCTATTTTTCACTGCCTCTGTCCTTAATTGGCTTCATCTGGTCCACATTTCTCA
>RJWJ010025536.1:0-23803 GCA_004363605.1 Indri indri | reverse complement strand
GCCGGGTGGATGAGGTTGGCTTTAGAGGCAGAAAACATCTAAAGAAAGCAGAAACAGGGAACGAAAAGTGGATTGATTGTTTCAAAGTTACTTTATCTAGATTTTTGGCAGGAAGCGAGGCAGAGAGCTGGAACAGGGAGATCACACCCCTGATGTCCACTGAGGGCTCCTCAGGCTGAGAAAGAACTCTTAGAGAGAACGAGGTAGGCCACAGGTGTTTTAATTAGAAAAAACAAAGGGGGTAATTGTGAGTTTTCTCTTCAAAGAGAGCAATTATGTGCTTTGAGTTTATTTCTCTTATTTTATTTTCCTCCAGTAGGTAGGTTACTAGTAAGGCCACCTTTCACTGGGCCCCTTCTGAAGGGTTGCTGTGAATCTCCTGTTTTTTGGAAGACTGGCCTGTTTCAAAGTTCAGTTTCATTATGTTGCACCTAGCATGAGTGAACTCCATTCTGGTTTGGTTTAGTCTGGTCTGTTGGGGCCTCATGCAGGAGCTCAGTCCAAAACAAAGACATTCCGTGATTGTATTTAACACTCTTTAGCCCAGAAGCAGTTTAACTGAACTTTTATGACAAAGTGGAAAAAAATCGGCACTATTCCCTGTCCCCCAGCCTTTCACCCCATCCCACCCTCCCAGCCTGTGAACTGGAGGTCTGTAAGCGTGCGATGCCCATGTGCTTGTGCTTTGCCAGAGGACAATCCCGTGTATAGAACTGACTTTGCCCCTAAAGTGGTTTCACTGCTTAATCATTTAAGAAAAGATACTGTAACTCCACTCTGTTCCTACACAATGCTAATCTACTGACTGCTAGTCTGTGTATTAAGTTTGAGTCACATACACACAAAAATAAATTTGAGCAGTTGGCATATAATTGCATTCATGAATAGATGCTGTTATCTAAATATGTCCTTAATATCCTTGCTTCAGCTTGGGAACAGCTCTTATTTAGACATACTCAGCTTTCTATCTCAGATACTATGTTTATAGTCTGCCATCTTTGAGAAGAGGTAAGGTATGTACCAAATGAAATATGCCTGTGCCAAGCTACGTGTGGAAATACCAGTGGATATAAGGGGAAATGAGTAACTCCGAGATGGCACAAACATTCAGCTTATGTGTCACCATTGGTTTGTAGTGGCTGCTTAGGGCATGGTGCTGAGGAAGATTCTAAGACTGAATCCAAAACAACACAGGCAAGAGTGCTGTGATCTATTAGCCATGCCTCACTTGGGCAGAATGCATCACAAATGGCATCACAGCCACTGTGTGTGCCATCCCTGGCGTAGACAAACCCTCCCTAGTTGAGACCTCCCTTACACTGAGAACCTCTACCATCTCATTTGCTTCCCCTCCCCTTTCTCAACCCAGTGTTTCATTAACCAGAGACCTCCAGTGCACCCCACCCCTGGTGCTATATTCACTGAGGGTCTCTCGTTCTTAGCCGAATGTCGACTGTCACCGCTTCCACTTTGTCAGAGGAGCTCATCTAAGAGTAAGGTCATGCGACATCAGGGAAGCACTTTTCTTTGGAAAGAGAGCCTTTTGATCCCAGACTCAGATACCTGTCTAAGCCCATCTGTATACTGCATAGGTTCCCCTCAGAAATGCCCTCTTCTGTAGGAATTGTCCAATCAGATGGCTGTTAAATTTATAAGGAATTTCTCCTGAGTCCTGAGTGAAGGGCAGGAGCATAGGGCCAGCACTCACAGAAATATCGAGACTCTGCATGGCTTCCTAATGTCGCTTGAGTATTACGTCGGGCCTAGGCTGCTCATGTGTTTGTCTAATGAGATTTTGACAATAACCCCCATGAGGTAGGTGTTACCTCTGTTTTATGATTAGGATGCCAAGACCAGAAAGGGCAGATAATTTGCCCAACCTCTTGAACACCCAGTAAATCAGATTAGGAGTTTGCCTCCAGAACCTAGATTTTTCAACCACCAGGCTGTGTTCCCAGCCATATACTAGAACTAAAATTGCAGAGACCCTAAATCCATGTTTTTTCCCTCAGTTTTTAACTTCTTCCAGTTTGTGGGGGAGAGTTATGCATCGTCTCATTAGCAGCTTACACTGAAACCTCAATAATTCATTTAATTTACTTTCAGAGTAGGCAAAACAAGAAAACTCAAAAGCTATTTGTAGTTTTATACCACAAAACCTCATAAAGTTCAACTTCTTTGTTTTGTTCATTGGTCTTTACATGAATGTCAAATTAACAATGAAAACCATGTGTAAGAAATAGCCACAGCATTCACAATTCAGTGAAGGTAGAAACAGAATGGAAAGGACAATTGACAGTTGCTAAGAGAAGAATATTCCAGTTGGCCTCCAAACCAAAGACTTGTGGTGTAGTAGTTTTCGTGTTTTTTATTCTTGGCATTGATGATAAAAAAAGACCATGGTTTACTTTATTCAAACTAAAGTAAATACAAATTAATTGCTTCACTGATCATTTATGCTGACCTGTGGCTTGAAAGAGTGGTTGCTGGACCCCCCGATACAGAGCTTTCATTAAGGTAGATTGAGTATATTATTCCATAGTTGTGAAGAAAATACCCAGTGTTTGTTGGGAACATACAAAGAAACTGTATTCAGGAATGAAGAGTTGTTATTTTGATTACTTGGTTTTGGTGCATGGATTTCATTTGAGTGCTAAAATTCAGGAAAAGATATTATTGTTTTGTTTTGTTTTGTTTAAAAAAAAAGTGGTTCCTAAGTGCTATCCACAGAACAGCTGCCAGTCTTTGAACACTGCTGTTCGTGAGGATGTTTCCACTGGTCTGTAGTGTCTGAGTTGCCTGGGGCGTGTAGGGCCAGGGAGTCGGGGCATCTAGCACCCACTACCCCTCCAGCTGTCTGGCCATAGGAAGACACTCAGCTCTTGCTCACCTTTCTCCCAGTTCTGGCAAAGGAGAAGCTACTGGATATGGGTGCTCTTGTATTTGCCCTTTTTCAGTTTGCCCAGCATATTTCAAGCAATTCTGCCTGAATTTAAGAGTTCCATTTAGTCAGCATTCCTTCAAAACAAATTTTTAGCAATGACAATGATAGAAAACACATTTGGATATGTTTAATTGCTTGTAGCCAGAGAATAATTATAAATAATATTATAAACAATATATTACAGTGTACACATGATACAATTATAAAATGATGAAATTTTGCATTGTAGTTTTTTTATATCAAAAAAATTTTAAGTACTTTTTTTCTGTGTTCTATCATCATAATCTTAAAGAGCCTTTCTCAAAGGATTGTTTTATTCCAAGATTATGTCCAACATTGTATATTTCATGTGAAAATGACTTTTTCTTTTTAATGAGCAGCTGGTGATGGTAAATGTTAGTTAGATAAGATAAATGTGGCAATATAAATATTGGTGACCCAATGTTGTTTTTTTTGTTTTTTTGTTTTTTTGAGACAGAGTCTTACTCTGTTGCCTGGGCTTGATTGAGTGCCGTGGCGTCAGCCTGGCTCACAGCAACATCAAAGTCCTGGGCTCAAGCGATCCTCCTGCCTCAGCCTCCCCGGTAGCTGGGACTACAGGCATGCGCCACCATGCCCGGCTAATTTTTTCTGTATAGTTTTAGTTGTTTGGCCAATTTCTTTCTTTTTTTAGTAGAGACAGGGTCTCACTCTTGCTCAGGCTGGTCTCGAACTCCTGAGCTCAAACGATCCGCCCGCCTCGGCCTCCCAGAGTGCTAGGATTACAGGCGTGAGCCTCCACACCTGGCCCCAATGTTGTTATTAAATAAGTATCTAAAAAATTTGTAGAATATTCAAGCTATAGTGTACCATAGAGAATATGAATTAGCTGTAGCCAGCTTTAAAAAGAAAAACAAATTCGGAAATAAAATATGATTGTCAAGACAGTAGATGAAGGATAGATCACCTCTTATCTTGCCTTTTTATCCTTACTCTCCCTTTTCTCCTCTCCCTGTCCCCAAAAAGGCGAACATTTATAAGCAAAATTACCTACAAGGTCTAATGTGAAATTGACTTGTTCTCATGTTCATTTATTTCATGCAAATTAGCTTCAAACACCAGAAACTATATCCTCTCATATATGTCAAATATAAACTTAGTAAAGAAAAGCAAAGAGAACAAAAATATTGTCTCTTTTAAAGCAGCAAGTCTGTGAGCTTAGGTTTGGTACCCAAGAACAGAATCAGATTCATCGGCCAGGTACTTCACAAATTATGCCCACAACCAGCATGAGTGTTGGGTGAAAATCACAAAAAAATACCTCACAAGTAAAGTGCCAAACTGATCTGATCAGATGGAGTGGGTTTTTCCAGTTGCTACTTTTAGTTTTATTATTTTACATTAAAATTTTAATAGCAGCATGTTAAAAGGGGCTCAGAGTTTTGGTGATACTGCAAAAAGTTTTACAAAGCTTCAAAATCCACCCCATGGGCCTCAGATTGTGAAGTCAAAAATAGCTCTGGGATGAGAAGTGAAATATATATATAATTATTTGAAACATTGCTAGAAACCTTCTGAAATTAATGTTATTTGTGGATCCAAATTTTCTTTCCTCTACTGAAAAGAACATTTGTTAAGTTCCCAGATCACAGAAAAGGCCATTCTATTCGTGAAGAGGCACTGACAAGTGATTACTCCACTCGCTTCCAGGTCGTGTTTCACTGGCCAGCTGTTTTAACCAAATACTCCTTCAGCTTCACTGTGGATTTAAGTTGCTGCTAAAATGAGAAGGCCCACCCCATGAATTTATTAGCAGATGTGCCTTCCGAAAGCCATCATTACATTGAGACATAGAATGGCCAGATCCTTTGACGTGTGGGCCACACAGGATCACATGCTGAAACATGCCCATTATTCCCATTGTCGTTTCCCACGGCTGCAATTCGAACATCCCACGCGCTGTTGTGCTTGCTTACTGGTTGTCTGTCCGTCCTTGTCCTGGATTGTACACAGGAGTAGCCCGAGAAAAGAAAAAATCCATAATCTCCAGGTTGGAGTCTCCCCTGGAGGGTTAGATGGTCATGTCAGAAATCCCATCATCTGGACAGATGAATCACCAGATTTGGGAGTACTTGGAATCTCAGTACCTGCTTGCCAGCTCCCTGCAGCTTTTCTCAAAGGCTTTGTGGGTTTCACACACTTGTTTTTTTTACTGAAAAATGGCAGTGCCCAAAGGGCCAGTGAAAAGGCATAACAAAGCTTTTGAACTTCAAATGAAGCATGCTTGGTTGTGGTGCTTTCTACAGAGGCTCTGCTGGCCAAATGCCTCAGAGCTTGTGCGATGTTAGGACTCTCCCAAGAGGACAGCAGTTCCTATCTGACTGGATGGAAAGACGTCTGTCTGGCAGCTGGCTGCATGGAGGGTCTCCTGTTGCCTGTCCCGATAAAAGGACCCTCTACAATTTGCTGCTTCTCCAGAAGTCAAGAAAACGGTGTATGGGTTTCTAGATGGCCCCCAGCACATTGTGTCTAAGGAGAGGACCCTTCTTTTTGTATTCTAGGTACCCTTCTTTTTGTATTCTATGACTCCCTTCTTGAATTTGCCTGTGATTGCAGCAGGTTAATAAATGCCTGCAGAATCAGTAAAGGTGGCTCTTTGCTGTCACAATCAGCAGAACTCAGAATGGCAGTGCTTATCCTAATGTTCATGATGTCAGCTCAGAAGCATGTCGTTCCGACATCTACACCAGCAGTTTGGTTAAGATTTTCAGTATGAGTGGTGTTCACATCTGTTATGAACCAGGAACCTGATGCTTGGCAAGCATAAAGTGTCAGGCCCTGTTCTAAGTGCTTTATGTATATTAATTCATTTAATTCTCACAACAACCTTGTGAGTTGTAGGCCATTACTGTCACCATTTACTGTTGACAAAACTGAGGCACAGAGAGGTTAGGTAACTTGCCCAAGGTCACACAGCTAGAGAGCGTAGATCAGGGATCTATATAGTCTATCTCCAAAGCCCATCCTCTTAATGGCTATACTATTATTTTCCAACTCCAGGCCAGGACCTGTTAGTCAGTCAAGAAATCAATGCGGTGGTCATGACCAGCATATTTTGTTAAAGTAAAATAGAATAGAAAAGTATCAGAGTATATTACATATAGTAAAGATTGTTTCATGAAATTTTTCAGATGTTTACATAAAATTTTCTTATCCTTGAGTCTAGGTATGTTTCATAATTCGTAATTTTTTAGGTTTCATAAAGGTAGTACCGTGCAAAAATACATATTACATAATACTTCCAGCAGGGCCTGGGCCAGCCCCATGTAAAACACGTTAATTTTATACAGTAAAGCATATGAATATTTACACTAAATAAAGCGTGTAAGTAGTCTTTTAGCAGTTCAGATTAGGGTATATCTTCCAATGAGTTTTGGTGCCAAACTTATAAAAAAAAAATATTCCCAGTTTTCAAAGCTTTGGAGATTTCAAAATTTCAGGTTGCAAACCTCTTTATACTTACAAATGTACTGGGTCACAATATGAAATACATTTCATATAATGGGTTGAAGTCAAAACAAAGTTTGGAAAATACTGCACAATGCTATTTGTGGAATCATTCACTACTAAGAGCTGGCAGGACCCCAGCAGTCATATAGCCCATATATCCATGAAACCTCAGTTCCTCACTTTTAACAAGTAGAAAAACCAGTACCACAAAGGAGAGTGCTGTGACTTCTGCATGTCACCAGTTTCTTTGCCCCAGAACAAGCCTGTGACAACGCACAGCTCAGACCTCTGGACCACGTGGCCTCTCCAGAGTTGCATAATAACAACCAAACCGTATCACACATCTCGGAGCTTGGATTCTTTTCAGTTTTTTCCAAGAGAGACTAAGGTTTCGCGTGGTTGCTTCTATTTCTGAGTGTTCTGGTGCTGGGGATAGCCAAGTGACTTTTCCCCAGCAGGACACTTAGACTCAGGTGATTTGGCCGTAGAGTGAAGTGGCATTTGGAGTCTCTGCCCAGGTTCAGCAAACACTGTACGTTTCCTGAGTTTGTGGTTGAAACTAGTCTCCCTGGACCAACAGTTGACATTTTCCCCCTGTGGTGTTATATTCATGTTTCCACATTTAACATGTCAGACTGAATGGACATTGTGGTCTAAGGATTTAAAAGATTTATAATGGAGTCTTGAAAATTTACTTAAGGAATATGTACTTCCCCTAGCAATAACAAATATTACTACAAATGACCATATTAAATTAAAGTAACTTAGACATTTCTGATTTGTAGGAAAGTTGAAATTAATCTTATGGCAGTTCCCGTTCCAAAATGAAAACATTGCTTTGCCTGACCGCAGATTTCCAGGCTGTTAGTCAACAGTGAGTGAAGGAAGTCTCAAGTGACTTTTTTTTCTTCAAGAAATATTCAGTTTTCTCCATGTGTAGAAAAATAATGTCAGAAGGAAAAACCCTGAAAAATCAACTGTAGTTTTATCTGGGTAATATTTCTCTGAGGAAAAAAAGTTTTTACACAGGAAACATCAAAAGTTCTGTTCTTTTTTTTTTTTTTGTAAGTTGAATAGTGGGTACATGGATTGCCATTTTATTCTTTAAACTGCGCGTGTAAATATATATACTCATTTGTATATATATTGCACAATTTTTAAAAAATGGTTTTAAACATAAGTCACAAATCCATATGAATTTTTCTGTGTTGTTTAATGAGATATATTACTTATAATTTTAAAGAGGAAAAGAAGGCTTTCTTATCCATTCTTCATTCCTTCCCTGACTAATTCTTTTAGTTAGGAGGCAAGGAGCCAAGGAGCCTGATTCAAATGCTTTTCCCCCCAACACTAAAAAAGTAGTAATAACTATAAGGTGTTTAGCAACTGACTTTTGGGGGCCTGGGGGAAGCCCAGTTCATGGTATTTACCAATTTCCATGGTGTAAATATTCCCACCATGGACACTTCCAAGTTACCAACATGTCACTGAACACAGAGTAGTCACATACTCTGTGTCATAAAGAAGGTAGTTACACAGTAATCCTACCAAACAGGATTAATGTAAATAATCTCAAGAACGTAGATAATAGTAAAGAGCAGTAAAATCATTAAATGATAAACTTTGAGTTAAATACCTTTGTTTTAATATAGTGCTTAGTTATAAGTTTACATAATTTAATTTTTAATAATGGCTGTGTTTAACAACTGGCTCACAAAATCCCTGAAAATTTAATAGTCAGCTCTCACAAGCAGTACAAGCAGGCTCTGGCACACTGCAGCTTCCAGATCAGAGCAGTTACCATTGCAAAGCAGAGAGAATTTGGGGAGGCAGGCAAGGCAGCCTTCCCAAGATCGCAAATCCAGGGACCCCCAGGAGCCCAGCAGCCCCACACAGCAGGACCTGGCTGACGTTCAGAGGATGAGCCCTGTGGATAGCATGTAAACCACCAGAGGGATTCGTGACCTTGAACAGGTGATACAACCTCAATTGGCAGTTACTGTGAAAAAGGAGGGGGTCGGACTGGGTGATCTGACTTAACCAAGGTGTCTTCCTGCTCTCAAACCCCACAATGGTGTGACTACTGAGGACTTCAGAAACGACCACCGATGGTGTCAAAACCCATCAAGGAAAACTCAGACCACAGAGTGAGTGACACAACTCCCTAAACCTAAACCTCCCCCTCAGTCATGGTAATACACAGGGAACATTTCCAGCCCTGACAATGGAAAGATCTGGGCTATGGGCCTTCAAGGATGTGTCGAAGTGTAGCTGTCCTGGAGATGGAAAATGATTCTGTCTGGTTTTCTGGTCAGAGCCTGTTACTCGAGTCTTCAGCCTTTGGCTAGAGTCACACAGCCTTTGCTGTGCCTCATCGGCTTGTCTAGAAACCTGTCTTCCCCAATGATTCTTTGCCATTGGGAATCTGCCCACCTTTTGACAAATAGCCATATTGATGGAATGTTGCTTAAAAACCTTAGAGTTTAGTAAGTCTCAAAAAATGTGTTACGCCATGGTTAATAAGGAAAAGGAAAAGAACAGCAGTGCAGAGGAGACACTGGCCTGTGTGTGTGTTGTCACCAGGAATAAATTGTGCAGCTGTGTAGCCTTGGCATGGCAAGGTTGCCATGATTTTTGGGTTGTATGTCCAAGTTCACAACCACCAGTCCAAAAGAGGAGGGAAGGCTAAGGGTTGGCGGCAGCACTTTATGAGTGTGTTTCATGTTTCATGCTTTTAACGTGGGTGCCTCGTTCTCACTTCTAGAAAGCACTTAGAAAATTCAAGCCAAAAATAGATTACCACATGGAGTTGCTGACCAAACCCATGTGGGGGTGCAAAGAGGGGTGTGTGTGTGTGTGTGTGTGTGTGTGTGTGTGTGTGTTGTTATGGTTGTTTGTGGTTGTTTTATATCCAGAGCTGTAGGATAATATTTATCTTACAATAAGAAACAGGAGTTATCGATACATTTTAACCACAGAGAAGGCGCGCGCGCTCTCTCCCCACCCACCCACCCCCCCGCCAGGTGTGTGCTCTCTGTGCTGATTCCAAGTCGGCCATTCCACAGAATTTCTGTTCTGCAAGAGGCACATACCAGGGCTGTGAGAGCCATGGACATGCAGTGTATCCCCAAAAAACTTGCAGTTGAGTCTTACAGTAGACAAAATATAGAGACATAACTACATTTTAACGCTTTATATAATAATAACAACAGCTTCTGCATTTTGAGCCTCTTGCTATATTTCAGGCAAGTTACCTCATTGAGTCCTCACAACAATCCTCTGCAGAAGGCACTATGGTTGCCCTGTCCGCCAGCAGGTCCTCTTTCTTAGGTGGTGAACACTCAGGCTCACGGGATGACCAGGGGCCACACAGGACATTGGGTCCATTCAGAAGGATAGAGGACCAAGAGCCACAGCTCGCCAGCAGGGCAGCATCGGCTGCCACCTTTTGCAGGAGTCCTTGCAGTGGTGCGCACGGCAGTCCGTTCAGAGGCAGAGAGGCAGGGGTGGAAGCTGTCCTGGCATAAGAGGCCTCAAACTCCACAGGAGTCAAAGCTCTTGTAACACTCCACAGGCGTAGCTCCCTCGTTCCCCATCAGGGCCATGCCCAGGTGTAAGATCACCATGCTCGGGAAGCCCACATCTGGATGCCTGGCCTCATAGTAGATCCCATCCATGCGATTCACCAGTCAGGGGTCATTCTTATCATAGGAATAGTGTTGCCTAGTAATATAGTTGAAATGCCATTTTAGCAGGTTACCAAATTTAACCAAAGATCAAATTCTCACGCAGAAAGGGAAAATATGTATGTTACTTACAATTATTGTTCCCATTTTTCAGAGAATAAAGCTGAGGTTTAGAGAGGTTATCAACGTGCCTCAAATTTCATCATAAGTAACCAACGAGGATTTGAACCCTGGCTGACTCCAAATATAATACAGGATGTAATGTTTTTTCTACACTGTAGCATATCTCTGTTTATTTTACTATTTGGAAAACTAGCTTGAATTAACTACATTGAGAACAATTGGTCTTCCTGGAAGGAGC
This sequence comes from Indri indri, assembly GCA_004363605.1. Lineage (NCBI taxonomy): Eukaryota > Metazoa > Chordata > Mammalia > Primates > Indriidae > Indri > Indri indri. The sequence goes on along the minus strand of RJWJ010025536.1, from coordinate 13,323 downwards.
AGCATGTTTGTCCCGTGGTCTCGCCCCCTCCCTGGCACAGCGCATACCCCGACTTGAGAAGCTTAGCACTGTACTAGTGAGCAGTTCTATTATTACTTAGGATAATAAAAGAAAGTACTAGTTCTTTGCTTTTCTTTGTGAGTCTTTATTTTTAGTATAGGTTTACGAGGAGGGAAAAAAGAAATCTGAAGGGTGGTAGAACCAATTTTGCATCTGAAAATAAATGAGAGTCCCTGGCTACCAGGTGCAAATAATTCTCTTCTGCATTGATGTTCCTTCTTTTTAAATCATCACCATCCTGTAGGACAGAGCTTAAGAGCTCAGGGCAAAGCATGTAGCTTTATTACTGTTCAGTTCAACATATAAAATCTGGTTTATATATCTGGATTGTATTGCAGGAGCCATTCAAGAAATGTGCCATCCATGTTCCAAGTATCAGAGTAGAAATTTTAAGACACCATAACAATATTACTGTTGTTTCATTGGGTGTTTAATCGACTCTAAGCTTTCACTAGGCATTAGAACTATCTGTTCACTTCCAAAACTTCATCATGGCGTGAAGAAAAATACTAAGGAATTTTTTAGGCAGAATGTGAAATGGGTTGGGTAAACACCATGTTTAAGTGCGATGGAATGAGTTTATGATGAATCGTATTGAAATAGTCAAAACACAATTGATGGGGGAGGGGTAGAACCTAGGCAGTGGGCACAGGTGTTTGTTTTATTACCTAAACGCTTTCATACGCTCTATTCACTATGCTTTTCATTGCAATTTTCAAAAATGCAGCCAAGAAAGTCTGCCTGCCAATAATATGAAAAGATGTATGCTCTTTAGGTAAGAGATACCATTTCATAGATTGTTTTGAATCTCATATTACATGAATTTATGAAATGTTAGATTATACAGTGAGAAAAGAACAAAGTTTGAATATTACTAACATAAGAGAACTGTTGGAAGAATAACTTTGAAGTTTCCAAAGTGAAACTATCAGGAAAAGTCGCCTTTCCTTTTATGAGTAATAAAATCAGAACATAAACAGATCTTTAGTGGTGATCTCCCTCCTCGTACTGCTCTCTTCCCCTCTTCTCGAGGCCGCTCGGGCAGATTTATGTAGTATCCTGTGCTTGTTTACTGAGCTGGGCTTGGCAGTGTGCTAGGAACGGTTGGAGGGACTAGAGTCCTTGCCTTCATGGCGAAGGAGGCAAGACCTCGAGTAACCAAGAAAATGTTTAAACCTAAAAAACAATATGAAAATCTGGAGTAATAAAAAAAAAAATCAAGAGTTTTCATGAGATCTTAACATAGCAGTTAAGTGGTATGAACAATAAATTCTACCAGCCTACAGGTGAAGGACACACTGTCTACTTAGGAGTAGTTGGGAACTTTGAGGATGGGTGGGCTTCCTAGGCGTGGAAAGAAAGAGAGTGACTTTCCAAGAGAGGAAATCTTGTAACTGAAAGCGTTACGGTAGGTACAGATAGATTCTGTGCATATAAGTTTCCTGGCAAGAAGGATTTCCATAGGCAAACCTGACTTTGAGGAGCCTTAAAAATTACAAGCTAGAAGATTATTTCATTGTTTAGGAAAACAGAAGCTGTTGTGAGTTTTCGAGATTGGGACTGACCTGTGATCAAGCTCCTTTGCCAGGGTCAAGCGACTGTCAAACTCAGGTTAACTATCCCAAGTCCTCATGCTCTGTAAATGGCCCAGGTCACTTACCTTCCATTGTTGTTTCAGATTCATGACAGATGCTGCCCGCCGAGAGCAGGAGTCCCTAAAGAAGAAGATTCAGCCAAAGCTCTCGCTGACCCTGTCCAGCTCAGTGTCTCGAGGGAATGTGTCCACTCCACCACGCCACAGCAGTGGAAGCCTTACTCCTCCTGTGACCCCACCCATCACCCCCTCCTCTTCTTTCCGCAGCAGCACTCCAACAGGTGAGTAGCTCGGCCCTGCCACCTCGAGAAGGAGAAAGGGGAGAGAGAGAAACAGAGGGCGTGCACACAAGTGACATGCTGGGGGCAGGAGGGGGCCAGGGACCAGTGATGACTCAGACACACCACTTCTTGACCTTTTACTGGTCTTTGTAGAGCATATTGACTCATTCATCTATTTATTTTTGAAGAAATATTTCTAGGTTATTGTTACTATGTATGTGATAATGGTTTTACAGATTTTTTGTCAGTATTTTTTCCATTTTTGCTGTGCATACACATATACACAACATATTCTCGAAACGGCCTTTACAATATATAGTTTTATCACCTAGTTTACAGCTGAATACATTGTAAACATTTTCTCTTTTCTTCTATGACAGTTAAAGTAATTGCATAGTTTGGAGAAAATTTATTAAGCAATCTTGTTGGGGAAATTTAGATACGACTTTTTCCTAAGGTGACTTCATTCTTTTTACAATGCTTTAAGGAAAAAGGGGAGTCCTGCCCTCATACAGCTTTCTGTAGATGATAGAAACTTGCCCTTCACTTGCTTCTGTACACCTGCCTGATCATCAGCCAAGTAATCCACGTTGTGTCTTCCAATCCGTCTTCCCCACGCACTTCCTCCTTCCCGCCTGGCCTCCCTGCCACATGCAGACTTCCTTCCTCCAGCTCTCCCAGCTCCTCCCCTCAGGGGGGTTCTTTCCTTTTAAAGATACAGTCTTACTTGAGTTTGATCAGTCCTACTCAAAACTTTATTCTCATTTCCACATTAGGATCAGCCTTTAATAATCCGAAGATGAAATTCCGTTGTTTAGAAGAAAGTATTAATAAGAGTGGATGGAGTTGTGTGTATCAACACACATAGGACTGAGGCACATCGTAGATATGGCTAACTTTTTTTTTTTTTTGAAAACAGTTTTGGCGGGCAGAGCAGAGGTAAGAAGTAATTGGTACTTTAAGGAAGTGTTAGGGAGCATTAAGGAAACATATTCATTATTTTAAGGCAACTGACAAGTGATCATCTTTCGGTTAGGACATGGGAGCAGCAGCCTTTACTGGTCCTGAAATTTGTATGATATCTAATGATTCTCCAGAAAAAGGCAAATGTCAATGAATAGTAACTTTGTGTAGAAAGGCAGATGCCAGCTTACATAAGCATACAGATAGTGGTGGTGCTGGTGTCCTGGAAGCTGCCGTGAGCTGCTCACCCGTCACGTGGCCGCCACTGCCAGGTTAAGCTCCTGAGGAAAGTGGCATTTACACATGGTAGCATTTACATGTGGAACACTGCGTGGGCAGCCAGGTGTCATGAGGCACAGACTCACAGCTTTCTTTGTGCACTTCACTTGCCTCTGTAGAAGGATGGCAGCAGCCACAAAAGGACCCCAGCCTGCAGGTTCTGTTTAGTTCCCTACTGTCCATATTCCCATGGATGGCAAAATTTGAAAATATCGAGGATGAACTGCAGGTTCCTCCTGGGACCAAATGCTGTCATCTCTGAAGTCCAGGTCTCCCTGAGATGGACGTGTAAGTTTATGGTGGCCCAACCTGGCAAGTAAACCCAGTTCAAATGCTTCGGAAATGGCCATGATCAAAATCACTCTGAAAGAGAAGTGCTCCATCTTCCTGCAGCCCTCAGCTCTGAACAATTTTGGGGGTGGGGGGAAATGTTAGTATGGCTTAATTCACAGAGTCATTGCCAAAATACACAAAGGAAAACAATATTTTTAGAGTGAAAATGGCAGTTTAAAAAGGAAAATATCCCAGATGAGAAATGTGCTTTCTCCAGAAGGTCTTAGTTCAGGAGCCAAGCTTTCCTGTTTTATAGATATTTTTAAAAGCCTTTACCATTTATTATACACAGATGAAGTGATAGGATGTCTTGAGTTTGCCTCAATCAGGTGAGGAGTAGGTGAAACAAGATTGCCATGTGTGGATTATTATTGAAGCTGAGTGATGGGTGCATAGAGGTTTATTATACCATTCTCCCTATCTTTGGCTTATTTTCCATAATAAAACAATTAAAAACAAAAACACATTTTGAATACCTCCTGTTGCCAGACTCTGCACTACAGTAGTGAGCAGAGGGAGGCCCCCTCCCTGGCCTCAAGGATCGTATGCCTGCTGGAGGATGGTGGCATTCAAGGGGGCCGGCAAGAATACTCATCTTCCTCTCCCAAAGGTGGGAAATGATTAAGAAATAAAACGGGAGTCAAGGGAGATCTCACAGTTTCAACTCTGTGACTGCATGAAGCTGAACTGCAGAATGGGTCTTGGATCTGTAACAGTTGGGCTTCTTAGCATGTCTTCCCAGACTTTGGCGTGTTTCCCCAAAGTGCCCTTCTCCAGAGTTCACCCTGGGCCCTGAGCTGAGCACGCTCAGCCCCTTCTCCCCGTTCATGGTCCATTGCGTCACTGACCCTCCGTGGTAGGAGTGCGGACAGACGGTAGAAGAGGCTGCAAAGGTCCTTCTTCTTTTTCCTGTCTGAGAAGCAGGGATTGTATCTCCCCTCCCCCAGTAGGAGTATAGATAGTCTTTAATCAAATAAATACACAAATAAATATAACACTGTAATAAGGACTGGTGCTGTATGGAAGAGTCTCTGATATGAGAGCATCCAGGGAGAGGGTTTGCTTGCTTTTTTGACCCAATCAGAAAAGGATTCCCTTGAAAGATAGTAGCAGTCCAGTAAGTAAAGAGGGGAAGAGGGAACAACGTCCCAGGGGGAACATTTTGCAAAGCCAGGCAGGCTCTGGTACAGAAGCAGGCCAGGTGGCCAGGGGGTGTGGAAGATGAGGCTGAGGAGGTAGCAGGGACTAGGGCATTGTGGGTCTCGTTAAAGCTTTTGGTCAGGTCTCATGACAAAGAGAAGCCATTTCTAGTCACACCATCCTCCCCTTAGCATCACTCCCTTGACCGTGAGTAAAACTGTTTATTTTCTCTTACGGTTGATATATTTCCCTGTCATCCATTTCCATCATGCAAGGCAACTGTAGTAGTATTTCTCAAAGTGTGTTTCAGAATACTAATCTCCCAAAATATTAGTTGGGGCAAAGAGATTCCCTAATAAGTTTGGGGAGCTGATGAGTTAGACAAAGTTAAGCAGATTTCTTCAATGCAGTGCTTTAATACATAATGTTATTCTCCAAGGGGAGGATTTAGTAAGTTTCCCGAATTTAGTTGCTCTCCTTAGGGACCCCTTTTTCCATAGGGCATCTCAGGGGTGTCATCTTTGGCAGATACCCTGTATCCAATCAGGATTGAGCATTTTGAAGACGGGATAGGTGTGAGAGGCAGGTGGATCATAGTTCCTACCTGAACTTTTACCTTTACAAATGGTGTTACCTTGGGCAAGTCACTAATCCCCATTTTATAGATTTTGTATGAGTATTAAATATGTATGTGTGTGACACAGCATTCAGTAAATGTTCATCTCTTTGGGGTTTTCAACTAGTTACTTCAGGAACAGAATCGGGGTCATTATTCCAGAAGATGAATTGGTTCATTTGTGTTGGGTTTTGTCCATTTCCGTGGACTAGGCCACCATGTTTCCCTGATATTTTGTGAAGATTGATTTTCCAGCATCTTTGTGTAACATTTATGTTGTAAATCTAGGGAATGAAAGAGAGTGTAGTGTAATTCTGAGATCCTCTTTTCTGGGCATTTCTATAATATTTATTCATACATAATATAAATTATGGGAGCAGTCTCCAACAGGGTGTGTTTTATACCTGAGGTAATAGAGACTGACTCACGTCCAACACCAGATAACTATGACTGCCCCAATTAGTAACGGGTGCCTTAGGACCCCATGAAAATAAAGACAGTTTGAAAGTGAGAGTTTATTATTTTTCATGTAAGAATGTTTGGAAGAAATGGAATCATTTCCTTTCCTTCAGACATAAAGAAATCTTTCTGACACCTTACCTATTTTAGCAATTTCCCACTGAGAGAATTAATTTATGTTGTGGTAAAGATGTATCATTTTCAATCTGTCAAGATCATTGGTAAGTTATTTGCTGCTTGAAGAACATTCCATGTAAACATCAAAAATTAGCAGGGGAAATGGTTTTCTTAAACCCCTACCCTGTATAGTTTTGATTGTGTACATTTTTCAGTGTTTGGAATGTTATTTTACCTGTAGTTAGAGAGATCAGCTTATTTTGCCTGACTAGTATGGTTTCACTCACTTTCATTGCCAGGTTATAAAATTCCACATTTCTGCCTCCTAATTCAGTCTTCCAAGTTCCATATTAAAGGTGCATTCCTGGTTCAGAAGTAATAGTCATCTTGTAGCAGCTTCATTTATAAACTATTCTTTAAGATCTATTTTCTTGACGATACCAAATTGGAGCTCAACTTCATCCTAAAGTTTCAAAGTATTTCTTAGGTATTCTTGGAAGCAACATTTGTTTTGCAATTTCTACATCCTAGGAGAAGCTTCTTTTCTCATCTTTTTCCTTTCCTATCCTTTATCTGTTTTGTATTTTCTTTCTATATATAGAAAAAGAAAATATTCACTTAAGAAAAGCTTAGCATTGTTTAAATCATATGTTGGCAAACTTTTCCTAAAAGGAGCAGGTAGGCTTTGCAGTCCTTAGGGTCTGTTTCAGCTACTCAACTTTACCATCGTAGTGTAAAAGCAGCTACAGAACCACCTAAACAAATGGGCATGGTGTGTTTCATTCAAGTAAAAGTTTTTATAAAACTTTTATTTACAAAAGCAGGACAGCAGACTTGGCCAACCCCTGGTTTAAATCATAGAGATTTGGAATTTAAAGATAAACATGATTAAATTCTTTGAAAATAAAGTGTTAAGACAGTTCACACCCTTCTCCTTTAAAATTAATATCTAGAGTGTAATTACTAAGGTGGAAAGGCAGCTAACATTGGTGAAGTGTTGCCTGTGTGTGCTTACCATGTTCTTTATGTATGATGTCTTTAATCCTAACACCAGCCCCACCGAGCCACTGTTATTCCCATGTACAGATAAAGAAATAGAGGCTTAATAAGGTTAACTTGACACATCCCATGTCAGCCTATTCAAAGAGTGTGGTCTTTCCAGTGTACCTATACTTTCTCCACATTAATTATTATTACATTAATACCTTTTCAAAAACTCTTATTAGACCTTCCTGCCCCAATTACTGTTCACATCTCCAAACTTAAAATACAAAAATATATTAAGTCACTGGAACGGTGGTTCACCTTCATTCATGGTAACTCCCACTTTTACGCCTCTCCCCCATTCAAATGGCCGGGCAGAACTGAATGACTTAGCAGTTCAGTTTAGCCACGGTTTTCTCTAAGGGGCAAGCTGACTCCAGAGAGCAAAGTTTTAAATATGCAGGTTTGTGAGCCAGTTGTTAAACTGTTATCTTGAAATTGGCCTTGGTGGAAGTATTTATAACAATGAAATTAGCAAATGCTACCTATCAGGACTTCTCTGTACTCTACCATTATACCATTGTTTTATCCTTTCAGCATTTACCAGATTAATCTTAGTTTGCAGTTCATGGTCCCAATTGTGTCTGTGAATAAAACCTAAAGCAAAAATCAGTTACCAATAAATAAATAATGACCATTTCAAGCAATGGGTTGCTTTGTAACCACTCATAATGATGTAGATCACTATGTACTGTCATGAAAAGGTTTTCACATTACATGGTTAAGTAAAAAAAATCAGGTTACAAAACTGTACGTGCAGTATGATCTCAGTTTTATTTTTTACTCCCGAAAAGTTAACCATGGTTACCTTAATATGATGTGAAAATGAATGTTATTTTCTTTTTTCTCTTTTTCCGTATTTTCTAAAATGAGTATACATTACTTTATAATTAAAACAGCTTAGTACATATAATCAGAAGATACAGAATTACTAACCAAAACGAGAGTTTAATGGATTTCTTTCCATCAGATTGATTTAACTGACCTTCTTCGGGGGAGGGGGCAGCTCATTGTGTAGGAAAGGCCTAGGTTAGCTTTTGTATCCGTCATTAGAGGGCAGGTTGTCTTAGTTATCAGTATCTATAGCTTAGTTAAGAAAGTATTTCTTTCTCCCTTCCCTCCATATTTGCCCATCAAACCTCTTAAAACAGCGACTTTCAATCGGGCTAAATGTTGAAATTTTTAAAACTAACTCTAGGGAATTTTTAGAACTATCTCTGCCTGGAATCTACCCCCTGAAACTCTGATTCAGTTGGTGGGTGGAGCTTGGGCATCGGCAGTTGTGGTTTTTCTTAAATTTTTAATTGTTATAGGTACATAATAGTTGTAGGTCTTTATAGAGTACATGTGATGTTTTGACACAGGCGCATACAATGTGAATTAATCAAATCAGGGTAATTGGAGTATCCATCACTTCAGATACTTAACATTTCTTTCTGTTAGGAACATTCCAATTCCACCCTTTTAGTTATTTTAAAGTCTACCCTAACTTATTGTTGACTACAGTCACTTTGTTGTTCTGTCAAATATTGTTTATTCTGTCTATATTTTTGCACCCATTAACCGTCCCCACTGTATCCCTTCTCCCTGCTACCCTTCCCAGCCTCTGTTAACCGTCATTCTACTCTCTATCTCTATGACATCAATTGTTTTTAATATTTAGCTCCCATATATGAGTGAGAACATGCGAGATTTATCTTTCTGTGCTTGGCTTTTTTCACTTAACACAGTATCTCTAGTTCCATCCATTTTGTTGCAAATGGCAGAATTTCTTTTTCGGCTATATAATGTTCCGTTATATACGTGTACCACAATTTCTTTATCCATTCATCCATTGATGGACACTTAGGTCGATTCCATATCATGGCTATTTTGAATAGTGCTATAGTAAACATGGGAGTGCAGATATCTTTTTGATACATTGAATTCTCATCCTTTGGATGGATATATACGCCTCAGTAGGATTGCTGGGTCATATGGTAGTTCTATTTTCAGTTTTTTGAGAAACCTCCGTACTGTTCTCCATAGTGGTTGCACTAATTTACATTCCCACCAACAGTGTGCGAGGGTTTCCCTTTCTCCAAATCCTAGCCAGCATTCGAGATTGCCTGTCTTTTTGATAAAAAGCCATTTTAACTGGGGTAAGATGGTATCTCATTGTAGTTTTGATTTTCATTTCTCTGATGACTAATGATTGAGCATCTTTTCAAATACCTGTTGGCCATTTGTGTGTCTTCTTCGGAGAAATGTCTGTTCAGATCTTTTACCCCTTTTTAATTGGATTATTTGATTTTTTTCCTATCCAGTTGTTGGAGCTCATTATATGAGCTCTAGTTATTAATCCCTTGTCAGACAGGTAGTTTGTAAATATTTTCTCCTATTCTGTAGTTTGTCTCTTCACCTTGTTAGTTGTTTTCTTTGCTGTGCAGAAGCTTTTTAGCTTGATGTGATCACGTTTTCCAATTTTGCCGTGGTTGCCTGTGCTTTGGGGGTGTTACTCAAGTGGGCATTGGCAGTTTTTAACAGCTCTTGTATAGGTAATTCCAGCCTACCACCCGAGTTCAGAAACCACCGTTTTGAAACATGACCCATCTAGCTGTAATATCTGTGTGCTTTCTAGGTTGGGTTAACATATTTCCAGGTTGTCTGGAGAAAGGTTACTGGGGTCCATTTACATGGAGTCCAGAGATGAACGCAACAGGACTGAACAGACACTCACACGCGGCTTAATGGAAAAGCCACAGAAGATTTGGCTGGATTTCTGGGTCTAATAGCATTGCATAGTCTCTCCTGGAAAATGTTCGTGTATGTATTTTGGCCCACTCTGCAGGGAAAAAAATTCAAGTATTAAACAAGAGAAAGGCACCCAAGAAAATTAAACCAATTTTTTTTGTTTTCTTGTTTAGCCTATTAATGTAAAATTTAAGTTTGTACTTCAATTTACTTCTTATTTCTATGTCTCCTGCCTTATAGTAGACTCTTAACATTTCTTTATAGCTTTTACGATAAATTGTTCGAATTATAAAGATTTTGAAAATTTCAGGAGTTACTAATACACAGCAAATCATTTTAAAAAGTAAAGTGTTAATTTTTCTATCAGGGTGGAAATTACTCTGTAATACTGTAGAACTGATAGAATTTTGCTTGGTGTTTAGAAGTTCTGTCTCAATGGAGTGGGGGTGAACTCTTCCCCTGTGCCTTTATTTTTAGAAAACAAATAGACTTAATGTGGATGGAAAATCTCAGAGAGAAAAAGATAACCGAAACAAGGTCTAAACTAACATACCTCCCCCATTCACTCAAAAGAAGAGAGTAAAAGACAAGGGAAAACCTCAGAGAGAGAAATCTTATCCTATTTAATGGTGGAAAATGAGGGGGGAAACAGTGACATATTTCAGCCTGACCAAATGTTGTGATCTGCTTAAGAATTCCTGAAGCTGTGGTTTGGTTCTTCTAGCAGGTTCTGTCTCAAAAATGTTGAATGCCTGGATAATGCCTAAGAAGCATTTCTGAAAATCTTCTATTAAGAAAATGGTCTTGATTTATATTTCCTTTTTCACATAAATGCTCTGTCTTGTGGTGGAGCATGAGGCGATGGTGCTCTATTATCGGGCCTGCATGATAATCAGGGTCACTAACGGACCCTTTCCTGGCCTAGGCTCTGTTGGCTTGTTTGTTCATGTACTACTTTGTTCTAATCCTTGTCCTTCCATCTTCTCTTTTCATTGACTAGTAGAACCTTTATCCTGCTGCCTGAGCATCACGGTAGAGTCTTATGAGTAACCTTATTGGTGGAGTGAGGATGGCAACAAGGGAATAGTGTTTCATTTGTCTTTTTCACAGCTATGCCACTTATAAGAAAGCTTCCCAAACAAAACATTTTCTTGATTTTAAGAAGACAATCAAATCAATGGTGATTCGTAATATAATAATAATAGATTATATCTTTATAGCACTTGATAGTACACAAAAACATTCACCATCTAATTTTGTCCTTGTTAATACTCGATAGGACACAGGGCAAATATTATTAACCTTACTTTAAAGACAAGGAAGTTGAGGCTCACTTAAATAACTTGCCCAACTTCAGATATTTTCCAAGTGGAGTAAACACTGTTTTCCACAGCACCAGGATCTTTTCATTAGACACAAGTAATTAGCATCTCTTTCGTTCCAAGGCACTGTACCAGTATTGCAGCTACAGAAAAGCATGAAGTGTAGCCTTTTGGGGTTAGAATTTACATCCCTCAGTAGAAGCAGGGTACACACAGGTAGGACAGACGGTGAACAGGATGTATACACATACGGGCTAAATTATCAGCAGGGATTAGTAAGACAAGACAGAGATAGGTACAGGGTTATTCCCTGTGTTATTTTAATAAGGTTATAAGTTATATATTCTCTCCCACAAAATGTCTTAGGTAATTGTAAGGCAAATGTAAGTTCCAAAGGAGTTGGAATAAGGTGAGATCAGAGGGTCCGTGATTATGGAATGTGTCAGTTTAGGGAATTAGCGAGCAGACTCGGATATGTTGACAAAAGATCATAGGTAAAGCTAGAGTTTTCTAAGCAACCTTCCAGAACTCTGGGATGGTTAAGAGAGTAATTGGGTGGAATTTAAAAAAAAAAAACAAAAACAAGCCTCAGTTTTCTCAACTGTATAGCGGAGGCAATGTCTACCTCACTGTGAGGATTAGTAAGGATAGGGCCAGAAACAACTGCTTGCGTTAACACTGCCTCTACTTAAACCACTAGTTCAGAAAGGACATCAGCTCAGGAAGGGCCCTGCCTGCCCTCAAGACACCCTGCACTAATAAATAAGCCCCATGTATTCAGGAACCATTGACTGTCAATGAAATGGTGATGTTTTCAGATTACTTAGGGCTTCTTGAAATAGCTATATAGAATGTACAAATCAAAGAAAACAATTTTTACTCTATACTGAATCCTGCTCTTCATAGCAGACAGTATTTCACCAGCCCTGGCCAGGGCTGCTTGTGCATGTTTATTTTTGGTCTACGCTAACCTCAGAGAGGACTGATGTCAGGAATGTGTATTACAGGTGGTATTTGCTAATGACCTGCTCTGGACATGGGCACATTTTCAAGAAGAAAGGAGATCATATCCTTTCCTCGTTGGAATGGATACAGATGTTATATCTGAAAAGTCTATGGGACCAAAGGGAAAAATAGATAAATTGGACTTTATCAAAATTAAAAAAAATTGTGCTTTGAAGAACACTATCAAGAAATTGAGGGCCGGGGCCAGTGGCTCATGCCTGGACTTTGGGAGGCTGAGGTGGGAGGATTGCTTGAGGTCAAGAGTTCAAGACCAGCCTGGGCAACATAGCAAGACCCCACCTCCAGCTATTCGGGAGGCTGACGCAGAAGGATCACTTGAGCCCAAGAGTTTGAGATTGCTGAGTGAGCTATGATGATGCCACTGCACTCTAGCCTGGGCAACAGATTGAGACCCTGTCTCAAAAAAAAAAGAACAAAGTATACTGATACACAAAAAACATGGATGAATCTCAAAAACATTATGCTGAGCAAGAGAAGCCAGACACAAAAGAGTACCTATGAAATTCAAGTGCAGACAAACTAATCTGTGGTGACAGAAGTCAGAACAGTAGTTAACTCAGTGGAGCCAGGTGGGGGAGGTATACACAAGAGAACTTTCTGGAATGATAGATATTTTCTGCATCTTGATTGGCATGTTGGTTACACAAATGTATACATTTATCAAGTTCATCAAATTATGCACTTCAGATTTGTTTATTTTACTTTGTGTAAATTTTTCCTCAACCAAAAAAAAGTGGTGTTTCAGGCAGGAATGAGGAACAGGAGTCCACAACTTCTACTAACTCCTGGAACTAGCAAATAGCATTTCCTCTGCTGTAAACAATCCATTTAGGAACAATGAAGTCAATATGTGCAGTAGTTTAAATATGAAAATCTCTGGAATTTCCTCTTCATTGAAGAAAGACAGGCGGACTCCTTTATCCTTAGCATAGGAACACGAAGGCAGCAGTAATATGGACAGATAAAAAAATTACAACACATTAAATGAGAGAAGAGGAGGAGGAAAGAACAGATATAGAGCTAGTTGCCAAACTCTCAGTCTTATGACACAGTTGAACCTTGATTAATGACAAAGTGTTTCTGATAGAACATTATAGCACCTAGGTCTTACAATATCCAAAATATTTTGCTTCCCATGAGATAAAGAACACTTTGTTATTTGAGAATTTTGAAAGAAAGAAAACTAAAGTTGCCCAAGTCCTCGAAAACTCTAAGTAAACCCAGTTTCTCTGATGGGCAGCCACTTAATCACAGCCTATTCTCCAGTTTATTATCAGTAGTAACAGAGAGGTATCAATAATTTAACTTGAATAAAAATATTTTTGAGGCCTACCATTTTTTTTTTTTTTTTTTTTT
>RJWJ010025535.1:0-23808 GCA_004363605.1 Indri indri | reverse complement strand
AGTGGAGCCCGCGAAACACCAATGAGCTGCTGTCTTGCGAGAGGGCCGACTTTGGGCGGAAGTGGCTTTGTAAACCCAGAGAAGCGAAATGGGGGTGAAGCTGGAGGTGTTTCGGGTCAGTGAACCCCGGAATGAGTGGGTTGGGAGGCTGGGCAGGGGATCTTCCTGGATCTGCGGAAGAGGCTGGGAAGACGGGGGGACTCCAAAGAGGGGGTGCTCCGGGAAGAAAGCTCTTGAGATTTGAGAGGGACCTTTATGGTTGGAAACCCAGAGGAGGGGGCTCTCGGAGTGGGGCTTCTGGGTTAGGGGACTCAGAAGGCTGGACTGAGGAAGGGCCTCTGAGAGGGGTGAGCTGACGAGGCTGCTCTAAGAAAAAAGGTTTCAGATCCTGGGGGAGCTCTAGGGTGCTTGGTGGGTGGGCGGGTGTCTCAGGGAGACTCCTAGACTTAGGGGAGTAGACTTCAAGAATGAGGCCTCCTGGGCTTGTTGGGGGCATCTGGTTAGGGGAGGTGGCTATTGAGGTCTGGAAGAGGTGTCTTGATTGTAGTAGTAGGTGTTCTTGTGCTACCGGGGCGGGTATGTGTGTGTCTTTCTTTGAGACAGAGACGCCCAGCTTTGAGGGGCTTTTAGGAATAAGGCCTCCTGGATTTGGGGGCTAGGTTTTAAGGTGTGAGGCTTCTATACCCTTAGTGGGAGTTCTAGGGTGCTCCTGGGCTCTCCAGGAGGATGGGTCCTCCAAGCTCTGAGCAACCTCTGCACATTGTTGGAGTGCACATCCCTGCCTCTGCTCCCCCGTCCTCTGCCTTTCCAGATGGCACTCTACCTCGCTTTCCCTGTGACTATGTTCTGGATTTCGAATCAGGCCGAGTGGTTTGAGGACTACGTCGTACTGCGCAAGGTGGGCATTAAGGAGAGTGTTCACAGGTTCAGTCCAGGGAGTGGGGGAGGGTGTGGGGAAACAGTCTGCTGAGTACCAATGTCTGCCTCCCGTGAGCTGACCCTGCCCTTAGTGTGGGGCTCTGCAGGCACCTGGCCCGTGCCCCCAGCTGTGACTTTGTCCCCACAGAGGGAGCTGTGGCCACCTGAGAAGGAGGACCAGGTAAGTGATCTACTCTTCTTCCCACTAAAGGGATGGAGGAGGCTGGATCCCCTTGGCCGTGGTGGGTTTCAAATGAAAATTTTAGCCTCAGCCATGAGTAGGGAAACTGAGAGCAGAGGACAATTTTTGTTTCCTTGTTGCCTTCTCTCTGAAGAATGAAGCTGAGCCCACTTGGATCCTGGTTATAATTAGCATGGGGCTTCCAGTGTAGACACTGAACTCTGAAGCCGTGCTCTGGGGGAGTAGGGCCCGGGGTGGTGGGAGAGGGGTCCAGGCCCTGAGGTGTGTGCCCCCTCCTTCCTTCCTATCCCACCCCCTTCCCCACCACCAGCGCCAAGAGATAGAAGAATTCAAAGAGAGGATACGGAAGCAGCGGGAGGAGAAGTTCCTTCGAGTTGCCCAGCAGAACCCCTGAGCCCTCCGAGTCCTAACTAGCCCCGCCTCCCCCAATGAAATAACACATACTCGGTTTCTTTTTACTCATGGAAGTGTTTTATTATCTGCTTTCGGGGGCCGAGTGGGGCCCAGGATGGCTCAGGCCCTCAGGGGGCTTGTGTCTGGGGCTGGGGGCTGCTGTTCCGACGGAAGCTGAGAGCGGTCGGGTCCTGAGGAGTGAGCAGGGGTTGGGGGCTGAGGGTCCCAGCTCGTTTCTGCACTCCGTCCTGTGGA
This sequence comes from Indri indri, assembly GCA_004363605.1. Classification (NCBI taxonomy): domain Eukaryota; kingdom Metazoa; phylum Chordata; class Mammalia; order Primates; family Indriidae; genus Indri; species Indri indri. Next base: position 22,040 of record RJWJ010025535.1, on the reverse strand, counting down.
TGAAGAGGCGTCAGCCAAGACAGAGGTGACGCAAACCTTGCAGAGAGGGTGCAGGTGTGGACCCATGTCCCGCATTCATCCATGCTAACCTTCATTACCCGCTACTTAGGATGGTATTTGGGTGTGAGGTGGCGGGCCTTGGGGCTCTCGCTGGGGTCTTGATCAGAACCCAGGCTGTGCATGGGTACATGTGACATCAACACATGTCATTGTGCAGATGTGTTCCTCCCGTGCGTGAGCTCACGTGTCCTGCTCTCTGGGTGTGATTCCCCAGGAATGGGGCCTATTCTCTCCCTTCAGCCTCCCCCAAACCAGGGAAATGGCCCAAGAGCCTCCCTCGAGTCCCAGCATCGTCCATCTCACAGATGTGGGGGCAGGAGCCATGAGTTCCGGCCACGGCTCTGAGACTTGTGTGGCTCCTGCACGACCTCAGGCCCCTCCCGCCTGAAGTCAGGGGCATGTCCACGGGCCATGGACATGGTGGACAGAGGTGGGGGCAGGCCCCTCTCACTCCTGGCTGGGATGGGCGGCCCAGCGGGTCTCTGCTCATCACCTACCTTGGGGCCCACGGGCTGGAAGCCAGGTAGGCTGCTGACTGTCACACGCTGGTCATCCATGCGGCGACCCTGGGTACTGGCCACCATGTCCATGAGGCTGTCCATCTCTGGTGTGGGGCCACCCTCTGCGTGGAGCAGAGGCACACGGAGGTGGACACTTATGCAGACGTGGGAGGACATAGCCCAGCTGGGGCCGCCATCCCCAGCCCCTCACCTCCAGGATGCATGGTCATCTCCCCGACCCGGTGCCCTCAGGGCCCCCCAGATGGTCACTCGCCCTGCACCTCTGCACTCCCGCCCCGTTCCCCCAGACAGCACCCTCGTGCCCACACTCACGGCTCCCGGTGGTCTGGCCCGGCCCCGCCTGCAGCGAACAGCGCTGTGCCTCGATCCGGTCACCCTGAACGTGGCTCAGCAGGTTGAAGAAACCCTCCTGGTCCGGGGAGCCCTCCTGGGGACAGACCCACTTGGTCTAGTTGGCCCTTCAGCTCGGGGACCCTTCCCCTGCCCTCCAGGCCAGCCACCTCCCACTCGGCCCCTCAGCTCTCACCATGGTGCCTGCCGCCGATCTGCTCTGCAGAGCTGTTCCAAATGAGACATGAGTCTCCTTCCCAATCCGGCCCCCGCCCCGGGCCCCAGCCAGCAGTGCTGCCTCACGTGGTGCCTGCCGCCCCAAGGGACAGGCTTCAGGGCCAGTATCCCGCCGTCCTAGATTGGGGCCTGCCGGGCGGGTGGCCTGGGAGCTGGGACTTGCACCAGGGAAATGGCCCAGGGCCCCCGCCCAAGTCCCAGCATCCTCCCTCTACAACAGGGTCAGCACCTAGAGCCCTGCCCTCTGCCCTGGGGCAGGGACCAGTCACGCACACACTCAAGCCCACCAGCCCCTTCCTACGGTGGCAACTGGGTCAGGGGGTCCTAGGAGACTGGCTTGATAATTAGGTGCCCTACAAACTAATTCATCTTGGCAATCACAGGCTGTGGGACCTTGAGGAGCTGGGGGCAGGGCGAGGCCCTCTCACCTTGGCGAAGGGGGCTGAGCTCCCCTCCTCTGCCTTCTCTTCTTGGTCTGTCATTGCCCTTGGGCTCTGTCCACTTTCCTGTGGCCTCTGCCCCGGCCCTGTGCCAGAGAGGGCCTTTTAAATGACCAGGATGTGGGGGTGTGGATCCACCCACCCCCCAGCCTCAAATCCCCGGCTCATGCCCCATCTGCTCCCACCCAAGCTTAAGCCCCATAAAGATGATCCAGATAATTGTTTGCCCACAACGATGCTGGGTCCGGTGTGGGGGTAGGGACAGAGTGACCTGGGTTTGGACCTTGCTGGGCCCAGCAGCAATTAGCAGGCCCCAGGGACTCTCAGGTGGGCTGTCCCAGGAGGCCAGAGCAGCATCGCTACAGTTGGAGGAGACAGGCCGACTGGGTAGAGCAGTGGCCAGCTCTACCCAGTGCCGCCCGCCAGTGGGAACCTGAGCAGGATGTCCCCATCCCAGCCACCTGGGTCCCCCCACTGTTTCCTGTGGCCTCCTATTGGAAGGGCAGTGGCCACCTGCAGGGGGCAGGGGAAGAAGAAGCTGGAGCCCAGGACCCCTCCCTCCTCCCTTCCTCTCTGCACCCTCCTTGGGCACCACCGGCCAGCCTAGCACCAGCTCTGTGCCATTGGCAGTGTCTCAAGGGCTCTCCTGGCCACCCTTCCTCCTGCTCACTGTCCCTGGGGCCTGGTTGCCCACCTCAGGCCCTGAGACAAGAAAGTCTGAGATCTCCTGTCCCCGAGCCACCCAAGTGCCAAGTTGAGCTGCCTCTGACCCGTCACCCCAGCCCTGCGTGGGAACAGGAGGCAACACTCCCAGGGAGGAAGGCAGGTGGGAGGAGAGGAGGTCCCTGTCCCCTCCCCTGGGCCGCCGTGCCTTTCCCTCAGTTGCCTAGAAAGGGATGCCACTGGGGGGGGGGTCCCCATCCCCTCCTCAAGACGCCTTCCTCGAAACCCGGCGGAAGTTTGTTCCCAGAATAAATGGGCTGCGCTATCACCAGCCCTGCCCGAGGCTCCGCCGCCCCGCGAAGACCCACGTTCACACTTCTCCCTCCATGCCAAGGGGATGTCCTGTTCCTCATCGGTTGTATCCATTGCCCAGGGTTGCCGGAACAAAATGCCAAAGAAAGACTGGATGGCTTTTTAAAACAACAGAAATTTGCAGTGTCAAAGTTCTGGAGGCCGGAAGCCTGAACTCAAGGTGTTGGCAGAAACCCTGCAGGTTTCAGGGTCTTTCTTTGCCTTTGCCTAGTGTCCTTGGTGTTCCTGGGCTTGTCGCTACAGCTTTTCAGTCTCTGCCTCTGTGGTCACATGGCACACTCCCTCTGTGTCCCTGTCTTCATATGGCTAATTTTTTTTTTTTTTTGAGACAGTCTCATTCTATTGCCCCAGGTAGAGTGCAGTGGTGTCATCGTAGCTCACTGCAAGCTCAAACTCCTGGGCTCAAGGGATCCTCCTGCCTCAGCCTCCCGAGTAGCTGGGACTACAAGGCAAGCGCCACCATGCCTGGCTAATTTTTCTATTTTTAGTAGAGATGGGGTCTCACCGTTGCTCAGGCTGGTCTCGAACTCCTGAGCTCAAGTGATCCTCCTATCTTGGCCTCCCAGAGTGCTAGAATTACAGGTGTAACTTTTTTTTAACCACCTTCACAGAATCAGGCAGACATATGGCCATCTTATAAGGCCACCAATCATAGGATTAGGGGCTCACTCTACTCCAGTATGACCTTATTCTAACAGTATCTACAAGGACCCTATTTTCAAATAAGGTCACATTCTGAAATACGGGAGATTAGGACTTCATATCTTCTGGGGGTAACACGGTGCAGCCCATAACATCAGAAGACACTGGTCACCCCCACTGAGGATAGCAGAGTGGGGGGTGGCAGGCCCTATTGACTGCCCCCTCCCCAGGGATCTGAAGGGGACCCCACCTTTGCCTGCTCAAAATTCTCTGTAGTTATCAAGATAAAACCCAAACACCTTGGGGTCATGGGAATGTCCTAAATAGGTGATGATGACGGATGCACAACCTGGAATATACTAGAAGCCATTGACTCCTACGCTTTAGGTGGGTGATTTGTATGGTATGTGAGTTAAAACTCAGTAAGGCTGTTAAAGAAGCGAAGGAAGGAGGGGGAAAGGAAGACAGAAAGAGCCCAGACTTCTACCTAAGGGGGCCAGCCGTCCTGGTTTGCCTGTGACTGTCCTATTTTTAGCACTGAAACTCCTGCCGACCCGGGTTCCGAGATGGGTTAGTCCTCCCTTGTCCTACAGAAGTCTGGCCCCTGCTGGCCTTTGACCTCACTTCCTGCCCTGCTCCCCTCTCTGCCCTCCCTCCAGCTGCACGGCCTCCTTAAGCTCCTCCTCCTCCTCCTCTTCCTCCTTCTCCTCTTTCTTCTTCAAGATGGGGTCTTCCTTTATCACCCAGGCTGGAGTGCGGTGGCGTGATCATAGCTCACTGTAACCTCAAACTCCTGGGCTCAAGCCATCCTCCTGCCTCAACCTCCTGAGTAGCTGGGACTACAGGCACGTGTCACCATGCCCGGCTAAGTTTTAAAATTTTTTGTCGAGATGGGGTCTCACTACGTCTTGAACTCTGGGCTCAAGCGATCCTCCCGCCTTGGCCTCCCAAAGTGCTGGGATGACAGGTGTGAGCCATCGCACCCAGCCCAGCTTCTTAATGTCATTCAGGGGTAAGTCTGAAAGCTACTTCCTCAGAGATGCCCTCCCTTTGCGCCCGCCCACAGTAAAGTGGCACCCCACCCCGGTGCCACTTGCTATCACATCACAGTTTATTTCCTCGAGGGCAGAATCAATTCTTTTCTGTCTCAACGTCAATTGCGACTCGGGCAGGCCATCTGGCATGATTCACTCCTGTATGTTCCATGTCCCTGGCAGAGGGCTTGGCACCTGCTGACGCTTCATCATCAAGGACCCAGCTCAGAACACCAGGAGTCTGTATTTGCACGCATTTGTCACACCTTAAATCTGTAACCTCATCTGTATGGGTGCGCCCTCTAGGTGACAGGGCATCAGCCCTTAGTGGACACACAGCAGGAGCAGGCCCTGAGATTCCAAATCAAATGCAAATGTGTGTGTGTGTGTGTGTGTGTGTGTGTGTAAGCTTTTGATGTGTGTAGATTGTTGGCCCATGAGGCTAGGTGCACATGCACCCAGGAAAGTGTGAGGCTGTGATAAGCATTCCTCTGGGGACAGGCTTTGGCTCAAATCCCAGGAGGCTCACTCAGCATGTGGCCTTGGACTATGGGTCCTGCTGAGCCTCGGTTTCCTCGACTGCACTGCACTCCCCGTAGGGTGTCCGGCAGGACCCAGTGAGAACGATGCACAGCACAGGTGCTGGGCACACACTAGGTGTCCTCCTGAATCGATCAAATGTCCAAGCCTGACGCTGCTGCCCCTAAACTTTGAGGTACAGAAGGCAGGGGTGTCACAGTCCCAGGCCTGGAGGTTTGTGGCCCCGTGGCCTCCAGTGGGCACTGTGTAGCTCTCAGACACGAAGGCCTGGGGAGGATGAGGGGTTATTCCCCTGCCATTCCGCTTTCGCGGTCACACAAGCCTGGTGAGTGTGTGCCTGAGCTCCCGTGTCTTGTCTCCGAGCGTGTCGTCGGGGTGTGCCTCTCCGACGGCACCTGCAGGTCCGCCCAGCAAGGGACCCGACTTCCTCGGCCTGGGCGGGGCCAGGTGCGTGGGGGGCGGGTCCGGGTCCACGTGGGAGTCGCACGGGGCCACGCCCCTACCTTGGGACAGACCCGGAACCGGCGACAGCGCCCCTGGGGGAAGATGGCGCCCTCGGGGCTGAAGGCGGTGGTGGGGGAAAGTGAGTGCCTCCCTGGGGGCGGGGGCCGGGGGCGCGCGGACTCTGGGACCCCGGGAGTTGGGGGCCGGGCTCGAGCACCTGACCCTCGAGGGGGCGGCCGGGGACTCATTCCCACTGGACACCCCAGCTCTCCGGTGCCCGAGCGGAACAAAGTTGGGAGACTGGACTCCGGGGACCCGAAGGGGACACGGAGAGGGTGGCGTAGGCTGGGGCCCGGACTCCCGGGCCTCCTAGGCAACCTGCGCGGGGAAGGAGGACGCAGCTAGACGCCGGCACTGCAAGGTCTCTGAGCCGGGCAAAGTTTGGGGACTGGATTCCTGGGGCCCCGTGGTTTGCTGGTCAGTGACCCCAGGGCTTGTGAGCGCTCAGGGAGCGTGTCCACGCCCCGTGGGGGTGGTGTGGGGGACACCTTCCTGCTTGCCCCATTCCCCCCACTGTTGCAGCGCGAGGACCCAGGCGTCCCGGCCTCGCGGACCAGGGTCCTTGGGGGGAGGGGGAACCTCCCCCCTCCCCCACCCCGGGTAGTTCCGGCCTCTGCTGCTTCCTCCGCCCTGGCGGTCCTGATAACAGTGGACATGGCCGGCCGGGCCACTCGGTCCCTTCTCCCCACTCTTTCTTCTGGGCAGGGCAGTCTGTGGCTCAGCCCTCCCTGCCCTCCAGCTAAAAAAGGAGCCCTCTCTACACAGGGCTTAATGGGGAGATGGGGAAAACCAGTGATTCCATTTTACAGATGAGAAAACTGAGGCTGGAGGGTGGTAGGGTAACCACAGCCAGGCACGCCTCAGGGCTGGGAACCAGGGGTCCTGCATCTTAGCCCAGGAGGGGACTGATGGAAGTGAAGTGGAGGTCTGGGTGAAACCCCCTGAGCAGGATAACTTGAGGTCGCAAGTGGGAAAGCTGAGGGCCCAGCCCTCGAAGCAGGTAGACCTGCAGGTGAGCTGGCCTTTCAGTTTCTCGTTCATCTGAAACATATTTCTCCAGTGGCTACGTTTGCCCCAGTCGCTAGGCAAGTTGCCTGTCCTTTCAGAACCTCAGTTTCCCTGTCCGTAAGTTGGGGGTGATGCCAGGAGCCACCTCGCAGGTTAGGCGGGAGTTAGGAAGTGGGGTCTAGCCCTCAGGCGGAGAAGGCGTAGGGGTGGGGTGGGGTGGGGCCGAGGACCAGCAGCCTGAGCCCTCCCCTCTCTTCCCTGCAGAAATCCTGAGTGGAGTCATTCGGAGTGTCAAGAAGGATGGGGACTGGAAGGTAGGGATGGGGCGGATGCCTGAGTGCCCCAGGGGCAGCCCTTGTCCTGTCCAGGCCCATGGGGATGTCCCTGAGTGTGAGACTCCCCTTCCCTTCCGGGAGGAAGAGGCTGCTAGTCCCCAAGAATGGAGTCGGGTGGATGGGTCCTGCCCAGCTAGCCTTTGAAATTCTCCACCCCACCCGCTGTCTTGGCCCCTCCTGGGGCCCAGCTGTGGCCTCCTCCCCGCTTTGTCTGTCCGTCAGCCCATCTGTCCGTCCACCCCGGCAGGTGCTCATCGTGGACCACCCGAGCATGCGCATCTTGTCTTCCTGCTGCAAAATGTCAGACATCGTGGCTGAGGGCATCACCAGTGAGTGGAAGCCCCACCGCGCCACCTTGCCCCATGCTCCCCACACGGAACCCGGGTGTAGGACCCCGTGAATGTAGAGCCCACATGGGGTGCAGCCCTTGAGGGTGGGATTCCCCTCAAATTGTCCAGAACTCCCAAGTCTGCCACCCCCTGCGCAGACAGCCCGGAGCGTTTGACCAAGTACGTTCCCCGAACCTGCAAGCTGAGTGTGGGAGCCTGCGCTGTGCAGGCTTTGATCCCCGAGGGGTCAGCTTCCCTGACTGTGCAGCCCCCATGTAGAGTCCACATAGGACTCCTAGGGTGGACTCTGAATGTGGGGACCCCAGAATGCGACCATGAAGTATGCAGAACCCTGTCTGTGTGCCTCTTAGCTGGGTGATCCCTAAGAGGTCCTAAGGTACCCCTTCACCCCTAAGGTACCTCCTTCAGCCCCCGCATACACCTAACCTTCCTCTCAAAGCATCGACTCCTCAAACCTGAGACTCCCCATGTGCCTTTATCCCGATGCCAGCCACGTGTGCCCCTTCCTCTGTTCCTACCAGTTGTTGAAGACATCAACAAACGGCGAGAACCCATCCCTAGCCTGGAGGCCATTTATTTGCTGAGTCCCACGGAGAAGGTGCCTGCATAATAGAGCGTGTGCGTGTGTGCTCGTGTGCGCGTGCCTGTGTGTGCATGCCTGTGTGCAGGTTTGCATGCGGTGGGGGACGGGCAGCGGCTGGGAGGCCCAGGCAGAGAGGATGGGTCTGAGGGGTGCAGGGCCAGGCCAAGAGAGTGACCTGCCTTCCCCAGTCAGTTCAGGCCCTGATCGCAGACTTCCAGGGGACCCCGACTTTCACCTACAAAGCGGCACACGTCTTCTTCACTGACAGTGAGTGAGAGAACTGGAGGGGGTGGGGATGGGGATGATGGGGTATGAGGGTGCTCTGGCCTGACACCCCCTTCCTCCCCACCCCAGCCTGCCCCGATGCCCTGTTCAGTGAGCTGGGACGCTCCCGTCTGGCAAAGGCAGTGAAGACTCTGAAAGAGATCCACCTTGCCTTCCTGCCCTACGAGGGTCAGGTGCGGTGCGGTGCGGGCCAGTCGTGGGCAGGGGCTGGGGGGTTCATCCCCCGACTCCTCCAGGCATCGCTTGGGGGCTGGCAAAGCAGACTCAGGACCAGGGACCACCCCAGGGAGCTGCAGGAGTTAGGCAGGTGGTGCGCACGGAATAGCGGTGGCCCCCTGCACTTCTGTCCCCCAGGTGTTCTCCTTGGATGCCCCACACAGCACCTACAACCTTTACTGCCCCTTCCGGGCAGGGGAGCGGGCACGGCAGCTCGAGGCGCTGGCCCAGCAGATCGCCACCCTGTGCGCCACACTGCAGGAGTACCCGGCCATCCGATACCGCAAGTGGGGACCCCGCCCAGCCCCCACCCTGATGCCGCCTCCTCCCCTTAACCCCATCTGGCGCCCAACCTTTGACCTCTCTTCTGCCCCCTGCCCTGGTCTTCACCCTGGCCCCAACCCCACACCCTGATATCCCCTGTGCGTGACTGCCCCACCTCCAGGGGCCCGGAGGACACGGCCCAGCTGGCGCACTCCGTCCTGGCCAAGCTGAATGCCTTCAAGGCGGACACTCCCAGTCTGGGCGAGGTGAGTGGGGGCGGGGGTGCTGGGGAGGTGGGGTGAGGCCCCAGCCAAGGTCAGGGTCAGTGTCCTCATCCCCGCCCCCACCCTCACCCCCAGGGCCCTGAGAAAACCCGCTCCCAGCTGCTGATCATGGACCGTGCAGCCGACCCCGTGTCCCCACTGCTACATGAGCTCACGTTCCAGGCCATGGCCTATGACCTGTTGGACATTGAGCAGGATACGTACAGGTGGGTGACCCCGGAACCGCCCCTCCCCACCTGCACTGCCACCGGCCTGGGTCCCTGATCCCTATGTCCCCTCCTCCCCGACAGGTACGAGACCACCGGGCTGAGCGAGACGCGGGAGAAGGCCGTCCTGCTGGACGAGGACGACGACCTATGGGTGGAGCTCCGACACATGCACATAGCAGACGTGTCCAAGTGCGTGCACGCCCCGCCCCGCCCCCACCCTCTCCCCCGTTGTGGGCCTGGTACGTGGCCGTGGGACCCCTGGCTGCACCGGTGCCCCTCGGGCAGACTGTGGACTGTCCTCCGACCTCACCCCATCCCCGGATGCCCCTCCCCACCTGGGAGGACTTACCCATGGCCTGGTGCAGGGACATGCATCCCCCAGCCCCCCCGCCTCACCCCTGCCCACCCTCATGGCTAGGAGGGTCACGGAGCTCCTGAAAACCTTCTGCGAGAGCAAGAGGCTGACCACTGACAAGGTAGGGAAGGGCCTGGGTCTCTGGGGAAGCCCCCTCCCAATGTGGGGGGCGGGGCTGCTGTCTGGATCCCCCAGCCTGGAGACGGGCCTCGGGTGGGCAGGGCTTGGGCTCACGCTCGCCCACTCCCCTGTGCCCCAGGCCAACATCAAAGATCTATCCCACATCCTGAAAAAGATGCCACAGTACCAAAAGGAGCTGAACAAGGTGAGGTGGCAGGGAGCATCTTGGCTGCCGGGGTCCTCAACCCATGCTCAGGCCATGCGCGCTCTGCCTTGACTCGGCCTCTGTTACCCCAACTCCCGCCCCCACCCGCAGTATTCTACACACCTGCACTTAGCAGACGACTGCATGAAGCGCTTCAAGGGCTGCGTGGAGAAGCTGTGCAGTGTGGAGCAGGTGGGCGGGGTGTGCTGAGGGGGCGGGCCTGGGGAGGGGCGGGGCCTGGGAGAGGGGTGGGGCTTGTGGGGAGGTGGGGGCCTGGGTGGTCTGTGGAGAGGTGGTCCCGGGACAGGGGTGTGGCCTGCGCATAGGCAGGCAGAGCCTTGGAGTGGTGGGATCTGGTTGATGGGCGGGGCCTTGGAGAGGAGGGATGTGGGTGAGGGGCGGAGCCTTGGTCAGGTAGGCAGGGCCTTGGAGAGGTGGGACCTGGATGGAGGTGGAGCCCTGATGAGGTGGGCAAGGCCTTGGAGAGGTGGGACCTGGGTGAGGGGCGGAGCCTTGACAAAGTAGACAGGGCCTTGGAGAGGTGGGACCTGGGTGATGGGCGGGGCCTTGGTCAGGTGGGCGGGGCCTTGGAGAGGAGGGATGTGGGTGAGGGGCGGAGCCTTGGTCAGGTAGGCAGGGCCTTGGAGAGGTGGGACCTGGGTGAGGGGCGGAGCCTTGACAAGGTAGGCAGGGCCTTGGAGAGGTGGGACCTGGGTGAGGGGCGGAGCCTTGACAAGGTAGACAGGGCCTTGGAGAGGTGGGACCTAGGTGAGGGGCGGAGCCTGGGGACAGGTTGTTCCTGGATAGGGGTCGGGCTTTGGGAAACCTGGTACTAGGATGAGGCAGGGCCCCAACATCTTGCCAGTGATCCTGGGGATGCCCCTGCCTTGCCTGCCCCTGGAGATGCCCCCGTGCCCCCTCCCCGCTCCCCACAGCGGCAGACAGGACAGCTGCCCCCCCTGCCCACAGGACCTGGCCATGGGCTCCGACGCAGAGGGTGAGAAGATCAAGGACGCCATGAAGCTGATCGTGCCGGTGCTGCTGGACGCGGCGGTGCCAGCCTATGACAAGATCCGGGTCCTGTTGCTCTACATCATCCTACGGAATGGTGGGTGGGGGGCGTGGGGATCTCGGGACGCCCCTATTCACCGGTGAATCCCGGGAAGCTCTCAACTCTGCAACTCCCCTGTCCTTGGGACGCCTCCACTCACCAGGCACAGCAGACCCCACCGCCCCCAGACTCTGAGACTTTCCTCTGTTGACCTGGGATCCGCCCTTTGACACGAGGGCTCCCTGTTGACATACAGATCCTCAATCTGTGACTCCTGCAGACGCCTCACCTAATTCCGGAGCACCCCACTCTAACCCCTCAGGAATTCCCACCCAGAGTGCCCCTGACATCAGAACCCTAGCCCCAGGGCTCCCTCGGCCCTGAGCACCTCCCCACTGCAGGGTACGCCCATCAGAGTCCCGGGGCCTCCTCTCCCCACCCGAAGCCCCCTAAACCCAGGGCCGTGGCCACTTCCACCCCCGTCCAGGTGTGAGCGAGGAGAACCTGGCCAAGCTGATCCAGCACGCCAACGTGCAGGCGCACAGCAGCCTCATCCGCAACCTGGAGCAGCTGGGTGGCACCATCATCAACCCTGGGGTACGCCAGGAACGGGCGTGGGCTCAGAGCCTGGGCCCTGTAGGGTGGAGAGCGTGTCACTGGCCCTGGGGTGCACAGGCACAGTGTGGTTCCTGGGGGACAGAGAACGCTGTGTGTAGTCTGGTCTGGGGACCAGAGGGCACCAGGGCCGTCCCCCATCCTGGGTCACACAGAGGGCAGGGTAGGGGGTGTGAGGTGTGGTCACTGCCACACTGGCCCTGGCTGTGGTGTGGTGCAGGGCATGCAGTCTGAATCCTAGGGTTGGGTAGTAGGGTCCCCAGCCTTGCGGGGGGAGGGCGCACAATTGACCTGGGGCTTCTAGGGGGTCTCCGAGGACCTCCCTATCCCCCCAACACCCGCACACAGCCACTTCCCATGTGGGCTCAACTCTGGGCTCAGCCTCTCCTGTCTCTCTCTGGCCCTGTGTGCCCACCACCCTGCCCCACCCACAGGGCTCCGGGACCTCCAGCCGGCTGGAGAGCCGGGAGCGCACGGAGCCCACCTATCAGCTGTCGCGCTGGACCCCTGTCATCAAGGACGTGATGGAGGTACCAAGCCGGTGGGCGGGGGACCAGGGCCCCAGTCCTCCCCCGATCCCGGCGGCGGCTCAGCCTCCCTCCTGCCCCCTGCGCTAAGCCTCGGGGCTTAAGGGAAAATCCCTCATTACTGGCATTCCCCTGGCACCAGCCTGCTCTGCCGAGGGGGGCACCCCAAGCCCACAGCTGAGGAATTGGGGCGGCAGAGGGGCCCCCCCCCACCTGCTGGCCGTCTCTGCTGTGTTCCTCTGTGTCCTCTTCCCTTGCCCCCGGGAGCCCTTTCCTGCAGCAGTCCCTGGCCCTGCTGGCACCCGAAATCGGCAGCATCAGATAGTAACAGGCCAGGGGCTCAGCTTCCTGGCTGTCCTGCTGGAGTCCTGCCACCTCCTGCCTCCCCGTGGGCCTTGGGTGCCTGGACTCTTGGGGCCCTGAGGGGCTGGGGGCTCAGACTCCTGGGTCCCCAAGGGGCTGGGGATCCACACTCCTGGGTCCCCAGGGGGCAGAAGGTTCAGATGGTGGTTCCTGTCTGCCAGGAGCTGGGCCCCTGAATACCCCCTGCCCCCTGCCCCGTGAAGGGGACTGCAGACCCAGACCCCATGGCTTCGGGCTCCTCCCCCAAACCTCCCTCTCTGGCCCTCAGGACGCCGTGGAGGACCGGCTGGATAGAAAGCTGTGGCCCTTTGTGTCTGACCCCGGCCCCACGCCCAGCTCCCAGGCTGCTGTCAGGTGAGGGTGCTGGGGATGGCCTCCACCCACACCCAGACCCATGTTTGTTGGGGGCCATGGCGGTGGGGGGTGGTCTTCTGCCTGGACTAATTCCTGTCCCCTCCTCACGCACAGTGCCCGCTTTGGCCACTGGCACAAGAACAAGGCGGGCGTCGAGGCCCGGGCGGGGCCCCGGCTCATCGTGTACATTGTGGGCGGTGTGGCCATGTCAGAGATGAGGGCTGCCTACGAAGTGACCAGGGCCACCGAGGGCAAGTGGGAGGTGCTCATCGGTGAGTAGCCAGGCTGGGGCTTGGTTCCCAGGGAAGGGGTCACCCGGGGGGCTGGACTCCTACGTTCCCAGGTTTTGAAACTCCTGAGTCTTCAGTTAGCCAAGAGGCCTGGCTGCGGTGTGTGGGGGGCCGAGACAGCGCCCCACCTCCCAACCCTCCTCTCCCGCCCAGGCTCTTCGCACATCCTCACCCCAACCCGCTTCCTCAGTGACCTGAAGACGCTGGACCAGAAGCTAGAAGACATTGCTCTGCCCTGACTCTGTCCCCTCCCACCCTGTCCCTTTGCAGAGAAATAAACTCTCCCCTCCTCTCTGCCAGCCAGCGCGCACCTCACTTTCTTTCCAAGGGAGCCCCCAGGAGCTGTGCTAGGCCAGACCTGAGCCTCAGACCCCACCAAGCCCTATTGTCCTCCCAGAACCTTCCCTGGCCCCCTGAGGGCATCTGTCCGGCTTCTGGTGTCAGAGCCAGTATTCATGTGAGACACACTCTCCCTGCCTCAGGGGGTTCACAGGGACTCTTGACTGCAGGACTTATCAGACCCCTTACTGGGTGTATTTGTTTGCAGCCAGGCAGGTCATCTGAGGCAACAGGCAGTGCTGTGGGAGCCCATAGGACAACCTAATCCACCCAGTCTGGGGGGTAATCTTGGAAGGCTTCCTGGAGGAGGCAAAGTTCAAGTGGAGAATGAAAATGAAGGGGAGTCAGGGAAGCGAGGGGAGGTCACAGGGGAGGCAAAATCCACAGAGCGACAGGGAGACCCCCCCCCAAGGGGAGCTGGAGGGAAGGGTATTGACCCTCGATTAGATGTTAGTATTTTTATTAACAAGCCGAGTATTTTTATTAACCTGTGGCCCTCAGGATTTTGAGTCCCTGCTGGTGCAATAGGAAACCATAGAATGGGCGTGAGTTTGGGACAGGCTGGTGTCCCCATCTCTGATGTTGGCCTTGAAGCCCCCGCTGGGGACAGGGGCCTGGGGAGGGGGCGCCAGGTGGGGAAGCTGGGCTTGGCGCCCCCGGGTGGAACGGTGTTTATTCCCATCTGGTCACCTCTGGGGACGTGGCCCCTCCAAGACTGCCACCAGGAGAACCCCGGACGGAGACAGGGGACCGTCTCGATTGTGAGGTCACAGGTCATTTTGAGAATTCAGGGAACTCGAAGGACACTCCAGGAAAAAACTGCACAGACAATTTTGCAGGCGGGGCCTGAGCGAAGCACAAACCCCTCGGGTTCAGCGGTTGTGCTGTTAGGATCCCACTATTAGGATTTGGCAGTTGCGCTCTTAGGGTCCCACCAGGCGCAGAAAGGTGGATGCGCAGCGCTGGCAGGTACACGGGGTTGGAGGGGAAGTCCGGCCTAGATGCGCTGCTTCCCAGCCCCAGCCTCGGAAGGGGATGCCTTTTAACTGGTGGGAGACGGAGGGACATGATTTTAAAGTTTAACATTTCAAACTCACTCCCCTGGGGACAGGCGCAGTTTAGCTCTGGGGACCGACGCCTGTAGGCACGTGGCGTGGGCGCCAGGGGGCGCCGTGGCTCAAATTTTTTTTTTCCCGGTTTCTTTGATCTTTCGCGCCTGTAACTGGAGATGGGGTGACCCTAATTAGAGGCGACAGGGAAGTAGGTCAGGGGTTATCCAGTGCTTCTCGGCGGGGACACAACTGTTGCTTAAACCGCCTCCGCGTCTTGCCCCTTATTTATACTTAAATGACGTCATGTGTCTGCCCTAAAGACAAATATTGATTCTGCAAATATTCATGGATGCCTGTGAGGCACAGCAGGTGACATTTCTCAGGATCTCACCGGGCATCCCCAACAAGCCCTCCACATTCATTAGGCAGAATCCTCCAAACCCTCCCATGAGGCCGGGGTAGTGGTTCACGCCGCTGGGCCCAGCAGGAAGATCACTTGAGCCCGGAAGTTCCAGGCTGCAGTGACCCTGTCTCAAACAACAATAACAACAAAAACCCTCCTATGAGAATAAAATCCAGCGTCTTCTATCTCCTGCCAGGTCCCCTCCCCAACTCCATTTCCTACCTCCTGGCTGGGCTGGCTGCTGTTCCTCACACACACCACACTGTTCCTACCCCAGGACCTTTGCACATACCATTCTCCTTACCTGCCATGCTGTTCCTCCAAATCTTTGCATCACGGTATTTATTGCTACTTGGTGTGTTTTGTTCTGTTTTTTTCCCAATCCTGGGGAATGGCCCTCTTCAGGATTTGGCTGGCAGCTTTCTCTCTCACCATTCCTGCCCTCGTGTTTCCCCTATAAACAGGGCAGAGCTACAGCCTCTGTTAGAATTAGGTTCAGCTGTAGCCAGAATAATGCACTGCTGGTGGGGCCGGGTACTTCCTGTTGCAGCACATCCGGGAATCCATAATGTCCCCTCACTGCAGTTGATCGGTGGGTTTGGGAGGTGTCCCTAGTCACCAGTAACTCTCCACATAAAGATGTTAGCAGCCATCAAGCCAGGGGTGGTGGCTCACACCTGTAATCCTACCTCTTTGGGAGGCCGAGGCAGGAGGAACCCTTCAGGCTAGGAGTTCGAGACCAGCCTGAGCAAGAGCGAGACCTTGTTTCTACTAAAAATAAAACGAAATTAGCCAGACAACTAAAAATAGAAAACATTAGCCAGGCGTGGTGGTGTGCACCGGTAGTCCCAGCTACTCAGGAGGCTGAGGCAGGAGGATCGCTGGAGCCCAGGAGTTTGAGGTTGCTGTGAGCTAGGCTGACGCTGCGGCACTCTAGCCTGGGCAACGGAGCAAGATCCATCTCTAAAAAAAAAAAAAAAAGAAAAGAAAAAGATGTTAACAGCCATCGATTCTTAATCCATCATTGTGTCTTTAGGATTATTTCCAACTTTATCATTCCTTCTGCTGCAATTAGCTGTGATTCTCGAAAGAAGAACTTCTCTCTTTCTCTCAGCAACTACTTGGTTTGAACGCAAAGTAACAACCTGATACATTTTTTAATGTATTATTTGTGGGATTCCCTGAGGCAACTCGACACGTGACCTCAGCAGAGAAGCCTGAAATGAGGACAGGTCTGAGGGTCATTTGCGGTTACCTTGTAATTAATTATTATTAATGATTATGATTATTAGTTGAGAACAGTGGTGATCACCTGTGTTTATATGCATCACAGGGTGAGAGTTCTCCTCCTTGTGGTACACAGGAGACTTTCTAGAATAATATTATAACTCACTGAAATAGTGAGAGGGAAAGGGTTGTGGTCTTGAACTTGCTCAGCTTTTAAAAGAATGAGAAAAAATAAATAAAGAAAAAATAAAAAATATGCTGGGTGTGGTGGCTCACACCTGTAATCCCAGTGCTTTGGGAGGCCGAGGCAGGAAGATCGCTTAAGCCCAGGAGTTCGAGACCAGCCTGGGCAACACAGTGAGATGACACCATCTCTGAAAAAAAAAAAAATTAAAAAATTAGTCCAGTATGATGGCGTGCGCCTGTAGTCCCAGCTACTCAGGAGGCTGAGGTGGGAGGATCGCTTGAGCCCAGGAGTTTGAGGTTACAATGAGCTATGATTGCACCACTTCAACCCCAGCCTGGGCAAGAGAGCCAGACCCCATCTCTAAAAAGTAAAATAAAAACAAAACAAAACAAAAAAAATAAGAAAAAGGGAGAGTCAGGGCAAATGAGAGTCGCTGGCCGGGCCGGGAGAGGGGGTGGTAGGATGGTGAAACCAGAGACCCTGGGGCAGAGAAATGGGGACAAAATAAGAAATGCCTGGAGGCCCCCAAAGGGGGTTTAGTGGCCCCAGACAGGAAAAGGAAGTGGTGTGACTCCATTAGCTAAGGACAGCTCATGGAAGTGAGACGAGGGCAGGAGGGAGGCCAGAGTCCCCAGGGCAACCCCGACATCGAGGAAGCAAGGGGAGCTTCCTTTTTTTTTTTTTTGTAAAGTTGCTCAAAATCTTAAAACACAAGTTAACCAACAGCCGCTGCCAAGAACATTGTGAAAAGGCATCTGGGTGAGGAAATCGCCCTGCGAGTGGGAAGGTTCCGTTCCGGTGGGACCAGAAATGTGGGGTCCCTCCCCAGGGCTGGGTTTGGGCTGGTCAGGAAAGAAATCCTAGCAGGGGAGCCTCTCCACCTCGGGGGTCCGCAGTTCCCTTCTGAGATCAGAGTCCCGATCTCTGTTGGTGGCCAGGAAAGTTCTAGAAAAATAATAATGAAAGACAACATTTATGAAGCATTTACCATGTGCAGGGCCCTGCATTGTACAGTTGACGTAAATGCCTATAAAGCACTCACCTAGTTCTTACCACGGCCCTGTGAAGTTGTCACTAATAACTCTCGCATTTTACCGGTGGGAAAAGTTGGGGCCCAGAGGTGCTTAGCTACTTGCTCATGCTGCACAGCCAGTGGCCCTGAGCCGGGACTTGATCCCAAGAAGGGGCTCCAGCTTCCTCGTGCATAACCACCCAGCTGCCTTGAATCCTCTGGGAGGGTTTTCTTTTGTTGCTCCAGCACCCTGGGCAGGGTAAGGCAGAAAGGGATGAGAAGGAGACAGATCAGGCGGCTGGAGGGGGCTCCACAGATCTGTCCCTGTGCCCCTCAATTTTTGCCTGCTGTGGTGTGGGCGGGACAAAGCTTTGGTGAAAAGTGAGGGTTGGGCTTGCTGCCTCACAACTGTTACTTGGGAGGCCGAGGCAGAAGGATCACTTGAGCCCAGGAGTTTGAGACCAGCCTGGGCAACATAGCAAGACCCCACCTCTACAAAAAATTTAAAAAATTAGCCGGGTGTGGTGGCATGTGCCTGTAGTCCCAGCTACTCAGGAGGCTGAGGCGGGAGGATCACTTGAGCCCAGGAGTTGGAGGCTGCAGTGAGCTATGATTGTGCCACTGCACTCCAGGCTGGGCGACAGAGTGAGACCCCATCTCTAAAAGCGTAAGGACTATGGCATCAGACAAGTTTGGCTCTGAAATCTAGCTGGCCGGGTGACCTTTTCTATGTGCACATGAGTATTGGGGGAGAATTCAGGAGCTAGTACATGAGTAGCCCTGGGGCACTCAGTGGAGGCTGGTGGCTCAATTTTATTCCAGGAAACTGTGACCAGACGGCCCCCTGTCCCCACCCCTTCCGTTCCATCCACAGTTCCTCAATCAGGGGGGTGTGGGTTGTTTCATAACTGCCCCCCCATTTCTTGGTTACTCTAGGGGAGTAAGAACACAGGGGAACTTTTATTTTAGAAACACCTATATTCTTTCCTTCCTTTTAAAATAAGGATACTTTATTTCTTTCATTTTGGTTTTCTTTTCTTTTTTTAGAGACAGGGTCTGGCTCTGTCATCCAGGATAGACTTGAACTCCTGGGCTCAAGCGATCCTCCTGCCTCGACCTCCTGAGTAGCCGGGACTACAGGTGCATACCACCACGCCCAGCTAGTTTTTAAATATTTTGTAGAAATGGGGTCTCACTATGTTGTCCAGGCTGGTCTCAAATTTCTGGCCTCAAGCGATCCTCCTCCCTTGGCCTCCCAAAGTGCTGGGATTACAGGTGTGAGCCATCCCACCTGGCGCCCACTATCTATAGGTATCTGAAAACATCATGTTGTACACCCTAACCATATACTATAAAATTTATAAAAGAAAAAGTAAAGCTTTAGGAATATTCTCAAAAGAATTGTACTTTTTTGAAGAAGAAACAACAACTGCCTACCCCACAGGCCATTGTGGCTGAAATGTGACGGTTTTGGCACATTGCTCCTTCACATGCTGGCTGTGTGACCCAGGACAAGTTACTTAGCCTCTCTGGGCCTCACTATTGCCTTCTGTGAAGTGGAGATAATAATCATTCCTACCTGACTAGGCATTTGGGGTGATTAAATGAGGTCATGTGCATAAATTGCTCAACACAGGATTAAGGTTCTGAGATCATCTCAGAACTCACTGAGAGCCCTGGAGTGAAGGATTTGTCAATTTCTGCAGGAAGTTCCTTTCCCCCAGCAGGAACGCTGAGAGGTGCAAGTGGGTATCTGCAAAGGAAAACTCAGGGTCTTTTTTTTTTGTTATAATTTTTTAAAAAAATTTTTTGTAGAGATGGGGTCTCGTTCTTGCTCAAGCTGGTCTTGAACTCCTGAGCTCAAGCGGTCCTCCCGTCTCGGCCTCCCAGAGTGCTAGGATTACAGGCGTGAGCCACCGCGCCCGGCCCAGGGTCTTTAACATGGGGAATCTCCAGGGTTTCTCGCTTCCCCTTGCCCCACGACAAAGCCTGGCCCCAGCGGGTCCTGCTACAGCCATCGGCCTGTCCTCTGCCAACCAGCACAGTTGGCAGCCTCTTGGTCTCTTATACTGCAAGTTGGAAATCTGGCCAAGGCTTTAAATTTTATTTTCCATCATTCACGTGGGAGAGGAAGCAAGCGTCAATGATTCTTTTCTGATTTGGCAGAGCCACCAGGCATCGCAACGTTGTCACCAGGGCAACAAGTTATCATCTCGTAAGGCAGCTAATCAGAAGCCAGGTTTCCTCTGGAGGTTGGTTTCACAGGATGGCAACAGTTTCTAGGTCTCCAAATGATATCATCCCCTTTTAAGGCTTCAGGGACAGATGTATAGTAACAGGAGAACAAGCTGGTAGCTGTTATGAATATTCACAAATAAAATCCGTCTTGTGGGGAGAAAAATACTCTCTTGTGGCTTCAGGGAACAAGGAGATCTTTTCCTTCAGTCTTTCAGAAACCCCTTTCTCCCCAATTATAAATTGAAAGTATTTGGTGGTGATGGTTCCACGACTGTACCCAGAATTTCACTGTATGTAAATGACACCTTTATGAAACCTGATTTAAAGCACAAACAATACTCGGGAAAAACAAAACATGTAGCATGCAGGTATATACATTTGTCAACGTGCATCAAACCGAACACTTAAGAAAGGTTTATTATTTTTTTAAAAAATCTATCTAGCAACAGGGTCTTGCTCTGTCACCCAGGCTGGAGTGCAGTGGCATCATCATAGCTCACTGCAGCCTCCACCTCCTGGGCTCAAGCGATCCTCCTGCCTCAGCCTCTTGCGTGGTGGGACTACATGCACGTGCCACCACGCCTGGTTGTGGCCATAGTGAAATTCAAATTCCAGTGTCCATAAATAAAGTTTTCCTCGAACACAGCATGCCCGCTTTTTTTATATATCATCAGTGTCATCCATACGCGACAATGGCAGAGTTGAGTGGTGCAGACAGCATGGTCCGTGAAGCTGAACACATTTACCGTTTGACCCTGTCCAGAAAAAATGTTTCCCCTTCCCTGCTAGTGTCTAGCAATGGATGCGAATGAGAGAATAGTCCATCGATTGCAGCTACCCTATTTCTGCCACCCTGCATGCAAACTCCCTTTTCTCTACCCGCCCTTCAGATCACGGGCCCTGGAGTTATCCCCTGGGCCCTTCCTCCCGCCTAGACCCTGGACGTAGCCGGGACAGGCTATTGAAGGGGAAGGCTGTAGCAGGGAGGTGGGCAGAGCCCCCCCCCCCCGCCCCTTAGAGTGTGCTCCGGGGCTTCCTCTTGGCCCGGATGTGGGAAGGGTGGGTCAGGGGGGCCAAGGGACTTATTAGCCACACCCAGAGACCTCTGACAGAGAGAGCTGTGGCGTAGGAATTCCTGTTCGTGATTTGGCCAGCTGAGCCCTCCGGAGGGTAAGTGACAGCTGCTCCTGCCCTAGCCATGGCCCCGGCTGGGGGTGGGGGTGGGGGGCCCATCTCTGTCGCCCATAGGGACCCTGGGTTCCAGATCCCACTTGCTCCGGGGGCCTGAACCTCCCCACCATGGAAAGTGTCTTTCGGCTCCCTCTTGCAGCACCTGTAAGATGAAGGCTCTCTCCCTCCTCCTCCTCCCTGTCCTGGGGCTGCTGGTGTCCAGCGAGACGCTGTGTCCGGTGGATGAAGCCATCAATGATAAGATCCAAGAGAACACCAGCTCGCTAAGTGAGGACCCCCCCACAGCCAGCCCCGCCAAGGGTCCCAGAGACCTCCCCGACCCCCAGCACCGACCTGACCCCAACCCAGCCCCAGAGCGAACCAAGTCTCATCCTTAAATCCAACCCCACTCCCAATGCCCACGCAGCCCCGCTTTAGCATCAGCTCCAAGCCCAACTCCACCTGGCCCCCCAAACCTTCCCCAAACACCCCAAGTCAAGACAGGGGATCCTGGGAGGTGGAGAGCTGTCCCCCAGGGCCTGGGCCACCCGGGCCTTCTCCGAATCGCCAGGGCGGGGCAGCAGGAGGTTGGGAGGGGGCCGTTTGGTCTCACAGCGCCCCCTTCCCTCCCTCCTGTAGTTTTGCGGGCGTTAAATAACGTTGTCCTGAACTGCCGGACTGTCACCTCCAGGGGAGACCTGGCCACTTGCCCCGCAGGTGAGTGGAGAAGTCTGTTATCCAGGCTCCTAGCTCTGTTCCAAGTCCCTTGGAGTCCCCGCCTCTGCTTCCCTGGGGTCCGGGTGTGGACCCCGGCCTTCTCTGCCCAGCCCAGCTCCGGGACCCCACTTCCTTAGGACACTGGTGTCCAGGTCCCCAGCTGCCCCTCCCCCCCTCCATGCGTCCGGCGCGCCCGTTCCCTGATGGGAGCCTCCAGCCACCCCGCCCCCCAACCCCGCAGCCCCCCAGCTCGGGGTCCAAGCTCCCCGGCTCCCGTCCGCAGGCTTCGCCGTCACCGGCTGCACGTGCGGCTCCGCCTGCGGCTCGTGGGACGTGCGCGCCGAGACCACATGCCACTGCCAGTGCGCGGGCATGGACTGGACCGGAGCGCGCTGCTGTCGCCTGCAGGTCACCGGCGCCTGAGGTCGCGCGTGCGCCGCGGGGGCTGGGGGCGGGGGCTGGGTCAGGCCGGGGGCGGGGCCGGCAATAAACCAGGAGCTGGCGATGACGATGTTAATGGAGCCAACCTGAGCCTCGCGTGGTTTCTTTATTGGCGGGGGAGGGGTTTACCGAGACTATCTTCTGCCCCACCCCGCTTCGTCCCAAGGTGTCTCCCACCCTTTCCTCCGAGAATAGGGCCTCAGCTTCCTCTAATGACACCGCCACCCAAAGTTGGTGGCCGCCTCCAGGAAGGGAAGTGACACTCACGTTTGAGGCCACCTTGACGGTCACCCTCGGGTCTCTGACCTCCCCAGGAAGTTTCTCGGTCATTCTGCCACACACCCCAACAACGAAGGGTCATCTAGGTCAGGGTCAGTCTGGGTAGTGGATGGGGACGCTCCAGGGCCCCAAGACCCCAGCAGCTACAGGGTCAGGGCTGGCCCCTGAATCATCTCTCAGCCCAGAGCCCTGAGACCCTTCCCCGCCCTTCCCAGATT
>RJWJ010025534.1:0-23817 GCA_004363605.1 Indri indri | reverse complement strand
AAATGAACCAGCTCTATTTAATACTGCAATGCTTTAGTTACCAAAATATGTCTGTGTATAGGAAATGCAACAATAAACACAGGTCATGTATTACATTGCCCTGTAGAATATATTTTTGAAGATTCCCAAGTGTATCGTGCAAATCTGGCTCTTAAAAATTATTTTAACACTAAGCGAATTCCATTGTTTTGTGGAGAAAAAAAGAAACTTCCCTCTCCTTCAGAACTGAACACGGTTTATGAAGTATAAGATTTTTTTCTCCATAAAAATAATATCAGACTTTCTCTCCTGTGCAAGGTGTCAAGATATTGTATTAGTGAGAAAATCAAGAACACAAGTCTTCCGATAGAAACTATTCTATTATTTTCTCAACTGAAGTGACAATGGTAAGTCACTATGGCAAACTGGAGACATCTTATAGTCAAACTGTCTTCCACATTTTTGTAAAATATATTATAGTTATAATTCATCTATAATTCTACATTAACCAACTGGTAGCAGTATATAAAATTAAATTGTGATAAAAATAATAATAGCTCTCCTATTTTTATCATGTTGTGTATACCAGAAACTGTAGGAGAAACACAAAATATTTTCATGGTTTCTTCTCAGACATCTTGCAAAGGAAGAGATTTACAGCACTGGGTTTTTTTTGTTTGTTTGTTTTTTTGTTTGTTTGTTTTTGTTTTTTTGGTTTTTTTTTTTTTGGTTATTTGTGGTTTTTTTGTTTGTTTGTTTGTTTGTTTTTAGTTTTTTTTTGATGTGATAGCTATAATTTAGGTATATTTGAATGCTTTGCCAGGTTTGCAGAGTAAATGTCAGTGTTATAATCTATATGGTTGGTTCCCAAGAGACATTGGCTATTTAAAGCCCAACAATTTAGTGTCTTAAAAACCTATAGAATAACGTAAAAGTACTCTTAAAAAAGTATAAAAATATTTTTTAAAAAATAAATCTAACTAAATATAGGTAATTCACTCTGTATAAAATGCTACTCACAGAAAATTTTGTAGTTTTCTGTTTTGTAGTTTTCTTCTTTAATGTCACTCAAATTTTCAAAGTTCCCTACTCTTTGCATTTGAAACTTAGATACATATATCCGCAACTTGATAATCTATCTTCTATCTGCACGTGCCTTGGAGAATAAATAAATGGTATGGAAAATATCTGGCATTAGTCTATCTAAAACAATTATTTCTAATTTGGATTAATAATTGCATAGCTCAACACCATTGATACATACACCTAGAAAATTATGTCTAAAAATGAAAGAATTATAGGTATACCTCTTGGAGTTTGCAATCTGACAGGGGACATTTAGGAGAATTGTGACTCCAGATTACCTAATATGTTACCAAAAGTAGGCGTCTTTAAATATAGTTGTTTCAACACCTTTCTCATGATGCGTTCTATAAAAAAAAAATCTTATAAATTAAAAAATAAAAAGGTTTTAGCCAAAATAGTAACATCCATTTATTGTTTTTACTCTAGGTACTAATCAAGGTTCTCTAGTTTAACAGCTACCTATACATTTTGATTCTAATGATGAATATTACAGATTAATTTATATGATACTATCTCCTGTTGATATTAACCCAGAAATCTCAGTATGTTAACACAAAAACTATTTATTTCTAGTATATGTCATACAAAGATAATTTATTATCCTTCTTTTCCTTCACTGAAGTAAATCCATGATTGTTTTATTTTTTTACCTAATATTGACCCATGGATATCTATTTTACCTTACGGTTTAATTCAAGAAAAAAGGAAGGAGCTCATTGTTATTACACAATGGCTAATGATATTCCAAAGGGATTATTAAGTAATACTAAAAGGGAATGTGGAGAGAGTGGGGACAATAGAGACTTGATATCAATGATATGTTAGGTGAGAGAGACATAACATTTTGATTTCTTGACATTGTAGAATGAGGGAAACTTACTCTAGCCCATATTGTATATTCTTTCGGATATTTGCTTGAGTTTCAACCTACTGCTCTGACACCTCCCCTCATTCTGAGAGCTGGGGTACAGATAGATGGCTTGGCCCCATTGACTGCAAATAACAAGCCTGAGAGGGACCTAAGAACTTCGGTGAACCTCCCACTCCAAACAGGGTGATACTTTTAATTAGTTAAAAGTTTTGTTAAACTTCTATTTAACTGATAAAATAATTCTAGTTCCTTAATGAGGTATCGATTTTGAACAATATATTTAGATTTTCTAAAATATCCACAAGTTTTCTAGCATATCTAAAATGCAGCACTTAGAAAGTGTTTTCTGACAAATTTGGTCCATTGTGGACAATGAATTAGTCAAAATAATAGTTAAATCCCTTCCAAAATGATATTTTATTATTTTATGCTATCAGTGATAGAGTCAAGTAAGAATTTTGTGGTGATAATCAGGAAGTGGTAGCTCATAATTTATCAATGGTTCTAATTTAATGTCAGAAGAAAGTATTAAAATTTTTAAAATTACCAGCTGTCCATAAGGGAAAAATAGGAGTTAATAAATAACATGAATTAATGCAAAAGGCAAATCAAGTGAAGTACAGATCAACAGGGAAGGCTGGCAGAGCTTGAGTCTGTGAAGAGAAGTGGGCTGGCAGTTATCAATAGTGAAATGATACCATATCCATTTTAATCCATTTGATTAAATTATAAGCTGAGGGTTAGTGCTCAAATATGGGTCTGGGATAGAGTCATGTTGTATAATGGGGAAATATAAACCTGATTATATATATACTAGAACTCTACAATATAAGTCATGCATGAAGTAAAAATAAATTAATCAATGATACAACAGAACTCAGGTGACACAGAGATATGAGATAATACTAGTTAGGATGATTAAACCACTAGATTCTTGTATTTAGCAACTGATTTAAATGTAGAGAAAGTAATCAGTGAAGCAGAGGTCTGGACAGTTTCAGATAATAGGTTTAACTTTTCCCAAGAAGAACAAATTATTAGTAGACACGGGTATAGAATCTAAAAAAGGCAGAAGCAGGGGAAGTGAAACAGAGCTGACATAGAGTTTCATCTTTCCTTCTGAGTGTTCCTCTTTATTCCTAATTGCCGTGTATGATAAATGATATTCTCCAATTAAATTTTTGGCCAATATTTTGCAATGTTCCTATTCCTAAATAGTAACAGAAAAGAGCAATTCCCCTTGTTCTTATATTCTGTATGAACAATTTTTTTTTTCAATTCAAAGGTTTTATCAATGAGTTCTTTGAAGTAGTAACTCTGATGCCATTCCAATTGATGGAACTTAGATCAAGTGCAACTATACATCTGTGCCGACTTAGAAGTAGAGAGTGTGTAATAAAGTGTGCCATAAAATGTTGAAATGTGACAGAAATTTTGTCCCAAACCTAAACTGAAAAAAACTTATTTAGCATAAAGGCATTTAAACCTTGTTTAGGGGAAAAAATTAGCATTTCCATTAAATGAAAAATAATTATAATAAAAATTGTTATGTTTATTTTTTAATAAAATTTATTTTTGGCACAGTTTTTGATTTACAGAAAAATTGAGAAGACAGTACAGAGTTCTCTATACCTTGTACCAAATTTCCTCTATCATTAATATCTACATTACTGTAGTAAATTTATTTTAATTAATGAAACAATATTGATACATTATCAACTAAAATCTATATTTTATTCAGATTTCTTTAGTTTTTGTTATTATCTAATATCTTATTTTTGTTCCAGGATCCCATCCAAAATCTTGTCATTGTTCAGGTATTTTATAGGACATTCCAATGGGATTTATTTTCTCATGATTAGACTGGAGTTATGTGTTTCAGGGAGGAAGATGATAGAAGTAAAGTGCCATTTTCATCATATCATAATGAGGGAAAATACTGTCAACATGACTTATTACAGATGATGTATTGGTAAGATTTAGATGGGAATAAATCTGTTCTTGGAAACCCAGTCATTCACCTTTTTTGTTGACTATCAATGAAGTCATGTAAAATTATCTTTAAGTAGATAACAAGACATATTTTTGTGTCCAGAAAAGCAAGAATTATCTAAATATTCTTTTGTCCTACAAACATCTCTAAAAAATATAAATCTTTGAAGTGGTCTGTTTAGAGCTGCTTTGATTAAGATAAGTTTGAAATATAAAAATAGCAACACAAACAGAGCCACAAGGCTAACTTCCTGAGAGAATGTGTCAAATCCTTAGAAAGATTTAATTTCTTTTTTTAAACTCTTTTTCACTCTCCTGGTATTAAGGAAAGGAAAAAAGAAAATTAAAATATAAAGAAAACGTAGCCGGTAGGAGACGCAACCATGTAATTTTGGACTGTCAGTGAAAATAGGACCTATAGATGGACCTGCTCTCTCTCTCTACAGCCGTTGAGGATGGCAAGAACATTTGTCTACCTTGGGATTTAGCAGTGAATAGAGACAAAAAAAATTTCAAAGAATTTGAAGACACAATCTACACTATTTAAATTTGCAGCCCAAATTCATACGTAGTAGGTATTCTTTAAAATATCAAAGAAACAACGGAGTTTAAGGAGGCCCTGGAGGAAGGCTTTTGGGTATCTGAAGACAATTGGAGTTGCCTAGGTCTACTTCTCCCAGTATTTCCTCCGAAATATTATAAAATACTAACCAAAAAACACAATTACGCAAAATGATGCCAGAAGCGTAACTTTATGACAATGACTGTCCCAAATTCAGAATAAGTATAAGCAAACAAGTCTTAGTAGGTAATTACTCCTCTCCATGTCTCCACTGCAGATATTTGAGATGAGCAAGAACAGGGAGAGAAAAATCATAAGGAAGACAAAACAGGAGAGCTGGTATGGCCTACGTTTGATCTAAAACCACTTCCAGAAAAAGTAAACTTATATCCTAAATGTGGAAGTACTAAAATGTATGATGTAAAGCAGGTTAATCAATCTCAGCACCACTGACATTTAAAACCAAGTAAATCTTGTAGAGAGCTGTCCTGTGTATTATAGGATATTTAGCAGCATCCGTGACCTCTGCCCAGTAGACACTAGTAGGAAACTCTAACCCAAACCCCCTAGCTTGGGCTATTACAACCAAAAATGTCCCCATACATTGGCCAATGTCCCAAGTGGGGAAAAATCATCCCCTTTCCTTTAATAACCCCTGATATAAAGGGAAATCCATGCAAATTAAAGTGTCATTCTTTAAAAAGCATAGCTTCCGTAGTATTTTCAAAGAGAAAAATGGATGGAGTGGCACCCTTCAGTAATTATTTGTTAGAGGAGAAAATAATTAAAAGAGGATAATATAAGGTCTTTCATGACAAAAGAAAACCATAATTTAAGGTACACACACAATTTCTTTCTTTATCTTTGAAAAACAATTATCTACTAATGAATCTGGACTTTTTTACC
Source organism: Indri indri (assembly GCA_004363605.1). NCBI lineage: Eukaryota > Metazoa > Chordata > Mammalia > Primates > Indriidae > Indri > Indri indri. The sequence goes on along the minus strand of RJWJ010025534.1, from coordinate 18,421 downwards.
CTATCAGAAGTAAATGCCATTAAACTAGGAATCTTGAAAACCACCCAAAATTTACCAAAGCAACCAGGAAAAAAATAAATTCATGAAAAGAGATTTGAAAAAATCAGAAATGAGATTAAATATACCTTAAATAATAAAAAATTCTTCTGAATAAAATTACCGTAAATAAAAAGAAAACTATAAGACAATACTTGAACTGAATTTAATATATGCAGTATAATTACATATAATGATAATTAGATATATGTTTAGGAATAGAAAAATCACCTTGAGTCAGAAAAAAATGAATTAAGAAAATTAGGAAGAAATGAAAACAGAGTTGATTAAACTCATAGAAGAAATGAAATAAAAAGAGAATGCAATCTTCTTTTTTCAAACTATTTTTTACCAGTCAAGGCACTCAGTAAAAAAGAAATAAAGTTCTCAGTGATAAAAACTAACTTGGAAGAGAGAATAGACCTAAATTAAAATGTAAAAAAGGACATTGAAGAAAAGCAAGAAGATAACTGAGAGAATAAAATGAGTTACAAAGAAAGTAAAAATATTTATACTTAATTCTACTGCCACACAAGGAACATGCAATTTCTTTTTCACAGCCTTGGCAATAATGACATTTAGATCAGATCATTTTTTGTTGCAGGGGGAGGGTTCTACTTGTGTGCAATATAGAATGTTTATCAGCATGGCTGGCCTCTAACTATTAGAAGCCTGTAGCTCTCCTTCCCCCGTTGGAATAACCAAATTAGTCTTTAGATGGTGCCAAATGTTCTAAGGGCCTCGGAAGGGGTAATCATTTCCAGTTGGTAAGCAGGGATTTAGTGTATAAACAATGAGACAACTTGCCTTACAAGATGTTAAGGATTAGAAATTAAGCAATGTTACACACTCAAGAGAGCAAATAATGATATAAAGACAACAGAGACAGAACTAAACATATATGGAAAATTGTTTTGTGATTAATTGGCAATCCAGAATGGGGGAAAATGTTTCTCAGTGAATGGTTTTGTGTTAACTGCTTATATCTATTTGAAAAAAAAAAAAATGGAATTGGATCTCTTCCTTTTCCTGTTTAAAAAACTTTAATCCAAAATTGCTAAATAAATTATTATATTGATAACTAAATATATAATTGAAAAAATGAAAATATATAAAAGATAACATAAGATAATGCCATTATGAATCAAGGTAGGAAAATATTTCTTACATAAAATATAAAAATACTTACTGTAAAAGATAAGATTATAAGATTAATACATTTGAGCACAGCTAAATAAAAACTTTCTGCTCATACAAATATACAATAAAGATCAATATCAAGGCATTAAAATGTGAGATTACATTATATTGATAATAGATAAACAGATAATAGGTAGATAGACACATGTAGACAGATATCTTGACAAAAGATATAGAGAACAAACCAGAACTTTGGAAGACCTCTTTCAGAGAAATAAGAAAGACTGAATATACAAAAGAAAAAATGAGCAAATCACCAGAAAAAGCTCTTCAAAATGGCTGATAAATATTTGAGAAAATATGCCACCAGAAAATATTCAAATAAACCCAAAACAATATTAAATGTTGGTAGAATGTGGAGAGACAGGAACGCATACTGTTTTATTGAAATTTAATTGGCATAATCACTTCTGGAAATAATTTGAGGTTATGCAGAAACACTGAAGTACAGCTATGGGAGGAATGTTGAATAACTTAAATTATCTCACTCATCTCAGTAAAATATCGTTTCACACTGTAGCCAACCCTAACTTAATCCTGTTTCCACTTGCTAATCCTAAACTAACATCTGCTAAAACCTTAATTCCAATATTGAAGGGCCTTCATTCTGTCCCATGACAGAGTTTTTCACCTTCCGTGAATTTGAAGAATCAGCAAGACATAGAATAAAGCTGGCTTTGACTGACCTTCCTTTATCTACCTTGTAGATTCTGTAAGATAATCACTGCTTGACACAACAGTGTGTTTAAGCTGTTATTACACTGCAGTGCTCTTAATAAAGCGGAGAACAAACCACTTTTGCTTGAATTTTCTCCTTCAATATTTGTGATTCAGAAATACTACTACTTTTTATATAGCCCCCCAAAACTCTAGTGTGTTAAAAAAAGTCATTGTAAAATAATATTTATTGTGATCTTTTACTTAGTAGCCCCTACTGGAAAAAAATACAAGTATTATTCAACAGTATAATGGATAAATAAACTGTAGTATTTTCATAAAGTGAAATACTATGTAGAAGCAAAAGAAAAGTAAAACTGAATGGCTTTAACTATGTTAAATTGGAATAAAATAGTGAGTGAAAAATGAGTTACGGAAAAATACCTACATTATGTAAAATTTTAAAAATTAAAAATCTAGACAGTTTATGTATATGGAAACCAAAATATATGGGAAAAATAAAGAAAAGCAATGTGATTTTAAAGCCAAATTCTGAATAATGTTTTTTGTTATGAGGCTGGGGAAGGAGTGAGATCAGGGAGGCAGATGTAGGTGGTATTTCAGAAATAATTATCATACTGTATTTCTTAAAATGGGTGCCTTTTGCATTTATGTTCTCTATATCCTATACAGTTTATAAATAATTTTGTATATATTTTCAATATTCAAGAATTGCTTGACATGGAAATATACATCTGACAAGAAAAAAATATGTAGAGAGAGTATAGAAGAGGGGAGGAAGAAAGGAGAGAGAAGAAGAAAGAAAGGATTATCTCATATCCTTCTTATGTGGATTAAAAGTGATAAACTCTGGTAAAACACTTTGAAATCATCATCACTTTGTCTTTTCTCAATTGCAGCATTTGCTCCCTAAACATCAAAGGGCAATTCATGGCTAAGAACTGTTTTGACACTGTCCATGGGACTCAAAGTCCTGGAATGGGACTGCCTTATTGCTAAATTTTATAGACGGATAGTTGGATAGATAGATAGATAGATACAGATGGATAGACATGTGCGTGTGTATCTCAAAGTGGTTTTTTTGTTGCCTTTTTAATGTTTCTTGTTATTTCATTGATTTTCTTCATGTGTAATTAGTTCGCACACTCAGGATTTTTTAAAGAGATTCCATTACACGGAGAATACTGCTTAAATGCAATATTGTTTTTATTTAGAATAATTTAATTGATAGATATTTATTTGTGATAACTTAAAATGACAATTGTGTTTTGAGACATTTACTGCTCTTAAATTTTAACATAATATACAATAATCCAATTGGATATCTTCTTACTAAGATTGGAGTAAAGTCTTCAGAGTGAATGCATTACCCAAGGGCCATACCAGTACTGTTAAATGGTGCATTTTGCCATTATTAAACTGGATTAGAAGCCCGAAATCTTTCTTTATTATAAGCAATAAAAACAATTTGACTGAATCTATTATAATACATCTAATTTATTAACCATATCGTCAAGTACAATATGCTTAATAATTTATACTTTTGAAATACTTACATGTTTATTTTATTTTTAAAGAGGAACACAGCTACCAACATATGGAAAAGTCATTATTCTAATTAGAAAAATGCTGACGGCCTAGAGTTCATTCAACAAATCAATATTTAATTAGCAATATGTCAAATTGCAGATACCTGTTACTATAGTACGTGTTACTAAAATGAGATGTTCATTTATCATTGATGTAGCTGTGAAGAGTAGGTCACAAAGACACAAATAAAAATGAAATTAAGAGTCCACATGGCACTGGAAGACAACCAAAATATTGCTTTTACTATGACCTCCATAAAAGAAACATGTCATCAGATTTGGAAACAAAGTCTTGCAGCTTTTGTTATTATTATAATTGGCTTGTGTATATGATTAAAAAGGCCTAAACAGTGGTGAAATCACAGACTTGACTTTCACTTACTTACATCTTTTAATTCAGATATTTTTAAAATAAAAGAAGACATTCACGAGGAATTTTAGTTTTGGGGTTCTATATGTGCTTTAATACATTTATATGATTACCATAGATAATGAAAGTTATTACTTCCCTCACCCTAGAAAAACTAATCAATGTTAGTGTTAGGCAAATTTCCCAGCATGAAGCAAGTTAGTTTTAAAAAGCAAAGACTAAAAATAAAAGAAAAAGAAAGTTTCATGATTTGTGAACTGTTTAGAAGGAATAATGATTACATAAATATATTTTGGTAGTATCATTTTACATTAAATACACTTCATAAATACCGTAAGATAATATGTGCATCTAAAATGTATATATGCTCATTTATCTTCTCTTTTAATGAATGTAACCCCACGATCTTCAACATAGTTAAAACTAACTTACGTTCATATTTTGTAAGCATCATTTATTTCAGGAGAAGAGCATCAAAAGCCACAGAGTCAAAGAACCATGACAGGAACTCCAAACATGAGAAAAATTTAATTGTATAGTAATTAAGAGTCATGGTCTCTAGGACCACATTTGAATCTCTGTCACTACTTCTTGTTTGTGTGATTTTGATCAACTTTTTAAGCCATTCTTTAACTGTGCTTCCCCATTTATCAAATGCATGTAAAAATAGCAATTATTTCAAAATATTTTTGTGAATATAAAATTCATTAGTATATTTATGGTACCTACAGCAATGCCTGTTAAATATTAAGAGCTCAATAAATACTGACATATTTTCACCATGTTCTGTATTCTATTATTTATAAACAGAATGACAAACACTGACACATTTCAACATTATAATTATTTGGTATTAATGTCAATTAACGAAAGACCTTTATCATAAAATAGCTGCCAATTATATTTTGTAACTGTTTAACAACAGGTCTTCAAGGTTTTCAAGTGGAAAGGCAAGATGCTTATAAATATATGATATCACATCCTCTCTCCTCTGTCCACATTTACATTACATTTGTTAGTCTAGATTCTTGAGCATAATGGCTATTCAGTGCACATTATACAAAATTACTTCCCTTATGTTTATATTGATTCCTGTCTTTACTCAACCATAATCTGGCTACCGTCACCTGTGCTGATTTCATAACATACAAACAGATTATCAAGCTAAGAACAAAAAATGGACATATATTTTGTAGTCATTATGTTTCTTTGGGGTAACAGAAAAGCCTATAAATAATGTATTTTGATACCTCTCAACCAGAGATAAATCTATTTAAAAATCTAAAAGAAGAAAATGAACATCTCTGAAAACCTTACCTGTGGTACTATTGCTAGTGACCTTGTCTTCCTTGGTAGGAAGTATTTTAGCTTTATTTACAAACATGAGTAAGTTATGGCATAGCAAAAAACATAAAAAATACACATCACAACCTCAAGACTGTAAGAGATACATGTATTCTTTGTCGCAAACCTATTCTTGAAGCTTCTGACCTAATATAGGACCATTCAGCTCCAAGGGAAAGAGAAGAGGAAAGAAGAAAGTTTACTGCGTTTTCAGCCATCAAACTCTAAGTATTATGAAATTTAAAAAATATCCCTCCCTGTAATTTTAGCCATCTCTTCAGACTGCTTTCTGGAATAAAACACATGTAATCACTTTCTCAGTGCACTGTTATAAGTATGTAATGGTAGCACCTACTTATTTTACTGTGCAACATTGTATTATGATTTGGAACTAGAATTGAGAAATGGCATTGTTTGCTTCTGATTTTTCATAGAAAAACTCTAAACTTGTATTTCTGCAGTATGTGTATACATTGTAAATTCATCATCCATGTATACGATCTCTATGTACAGAAACTTGAAAATGAGGAAGTGGATAAATTCCTGGCAGCACACAACTTCCCAAGGGTCAATCACGAAGAAATAAATCTGAATGGATCAATATCAAGTAATGACATTGAAGCATCAAAAAAAATCTTCCAACAAAAAATAGTCCCAGACGAGATGTTTGCACAGCAGAATTTTATCAGACCAAGAAAGAATAATTGGTACTCATACTGCAGAAATTATTTCATAACATTGAGAAGGAAGTAATCCTCCCCAATGCATTCTGTGAAGCCAGTGTTGGCTTGATACCAAAGCCAGGAAAGGAAACAATGAAAATAGAAAACTGTAGACCAATATCCCTTCTGAATATAGATGCAAAAATCCTCAATAAAATACCAGCAACCCAAAGAATGCACCATGACAAAGCGGGCATCATCGTGGGGATGCAAGAATGGTTCAACATACACTAATCCATAAATGTCATTCATTCACCACAAGAACAGAAGCACAAAGATCATATGATCATCTCAATAGATGCGGAAAAAGCATTTCAAAAAATTCAGCACATTTTTATGATAAAAACTCTTGGCCGGGCGTGGTGGCTCACGCCTGTAATCCTAGCACTCTGGGAGGCCAAGGCGGGTGGATCGCTCAAGGTCAGGAGTTCAAGACCAGCCTGAGCAAGAGCGAGACCCCGTCTCTACCAAAAATAGAAAGAAATTATTTGGACAACTAAAAATCTATACAGAAAAAATTAGCCGGACATGGTGGCGCATGCCTGTAGTCCCAGCTACTAGGAAGGCTGAGGCAGTAGGATTGCTCGAGCCCGGAGTTTGAGGTTGCTGTGAGCTAGGCTGACGCCACGGCACTCTACTCCAGGCAACAGAGTGAGACTCTGTCTCAAAAAAAAAAAAAAAAAAAAAAAAACTCTTAACAAAATAGGCATAGCTGGAACATATCTTAAAATTATAGAAGGCATATATGACAAACTCACAGCCAAAAACAAACTGAATGGGGAAAAGTTGAAAGAATTCCAACTCGAAAATAGGATGAGACAAGGATGCCCACTGTCACCACTTCTGGAAGTAGTGCCATAGTGCTGGAAGTTCTAGCCAGAGCAATCAGGCAAGAGAAGAAAATCTAGGATATCAAAATGGGGAAAGAAGAGATCAAACTATTGCTATTTCCTGATGACATGACCTTATATCTAGAAAATCCCAAAGATTCTGCCAAGAGACTCCTGGAATTAATAAAAAAATTCCGCAAAGTCTCAGATTACAAAATCAATGTACACAAATCAGAAGCATTCCTATATACCAGCAACAGTCAAGGTGAGATTCAAATCAAAGACTCAATACCTTTTACAATAGCTGCACAGAAAATAAAATACCTAGGAATATATTTTAAAAAGGAGGTGAAAGATCTCTACAAAAAGAACTATGAATCACTGAGGACAGAAATTGCAGATGATGTAAACAAATGGAAAAATGTACCATGCTCCCGAATTGGCAGAATCAACATTGATAAAATGTCCATACCACCCAAACTGATTTACAGATTCAATGTAATCCCCATCAGAATATCAACATCATTTATCACAGATCTAGAAAAAATAATTCTGCACTTTCCTTGAAGCCATAGAAGAGCCTGAATAGCCAAAGCAACCTTAAGCAAAAGGAACAATTCTAGAGGCATGATTTTACCAGCTTTAAGCTATGCTACAAGGCTATGGTAACCAAAATAGCATGGTACTGGCACAAAAAAACAGAGACATAGACCAGTGGAGCAGAACAGAGAACCCAGGTATAAAACTATGCCCACATTGCCATCTAATCTTTGACAAAGCAGTCAGCAATATACACTGGCAAAAAGAATATTCAATAAATGGTGTTGGGTAAACTGGATAAGCCACATGTAGAAGATTGAGATAGGATCCGTATATCTCACCATTCACAAAAATTAATTCAAGATGGATAACAAACTTAAACATAAGTCATGAAACCAGTAAGTATTCTAGAAGAAAATGTTAGAAAAAACCCTTATGAACATCAGCCTAGACAAAGAATTTGTGAAGAAGACCTCAAGGGCAATCACAGCAAAAGCAAAAATAAATAAATGGGACTTGTTTAAATTAAAAATCTTCTGCCTAGCTAAGGGAACAATCAACAAAGCATACACACAACCTACAGAATAGGTGAAAATATTTGCATGCTATACATCTGACAAAGGACTAATAACCAGAATCTGCAAAGAAGGAAATCAGCAAGAAAAAATCAAATAACACCAAGAAAAAGTGGGCAAAACTGATGGCCAAAAAACATATGAAAAAATGCTCAATGTCACTAATCATCACAGAAATGCAAATCAAAACCACAATTAGATAGCACCTAACCCCAGTGACAATGCGTTTTATCCAGAAGTCCCAAAACAATAAATGCTGGCATGGATGTAGAGAGAAAGGAATACGTATGCACTGTTGGTGGGACTACAAACTAGTGTAACCTCTATGGAAAATAGTATGGAGATTTCTCAAGGAACTAAAAGTAGACCTACCATTTAATCCAGCAATCCCACTACTGTATATTTGCCCAAAGGGAAAAAAGTCATTTATCTAAAAGACACTTGCACTAGAATGTTTACTGCAGCATAATTCACAATCTCAAAGATGTGGAATCGATCCAAGTGTCCATCAATTCATGAGTGGATTAATAAAATGTAGCATATGTATATCATGGAGTTCTACTCAGCCATAAAAGAAAATGAATTAATACTTTTTGCAACAATCTAGATGGAGCCATAGACCATTCCCCAAATGAAGTATTGCAAGAATGGTAAAACAATCACCCTGTGTACTCACTATTAAATTAGAACTAACTGATCAACACTCAAGTGCACGTATGTAAGTAAAACTCAATGGAAATCATGTAGGTGGGAGGGGTGATGAATGGGCAGGTTAAATTATACCTAGTGGATATAATGTACGCTAGCTGAGTGGTGGGCACACATACAACTTTGACTCAAGCAGTAGAACAGCAATCCTTGTAACCAAAACATTTGTGTCCCTGCAATATTCTGAAATAAAAAAAGAAAACTTCCTAGTAGGAGAGAAATATGTTTTTCTCCTTCTGCTACCAATGTTCATGACCCTTTTAAACTGGCTATGCACAAGTAGATGACAAGAACTATTCTTGACTAAAATCCTGAGATAAAAATACATGAAATTGTACCTGAACCTCATAAGGAGTTTGAATGAATAGTCCCTCAATATGCAATGACAACAAAAGCTTAAGAAAGGGTGAATGCTGTAAAAGTTAATTATACAGCCAAAGGAAGATAGGAAATAAGCATAAAACAAGTCGTAGCAATGGGAAAAGAAACCCATTAAGCCTGTGCCCTCACATTTTAGAACAGTTTTCCTAAATAATTCTAGTATGAAGTGAATACATGTTAAAAGACAAGGATCAAGATGGGACCCTATCAGCAGAAAAATAAAAAGGATAAGAAGAAAAAGAAGGAGTGGAGTGAGAAGAAAGGCCAAGGAGATGAAGGAAGAGGAGAAAAAAATGGAGAAAACAAGAAATCAGACTTCATTAAGAGGATTCACATTTGTAAGCAATGGAAGATAGTCAACATTTTGAAAACTATTTTAATACAAAAAAAGAGGAAAATAAGTTTCTGCATATTGAATATGTATAGATTCTCTTCCAGACTTACATGAAATGTTTGAAGAAAAGAAAATAGTCCTTAAGCATAAATAGGTGAAAGCATCTGCTGCAGAACTTCTCTCTTTACTACAGCAAGAATCCACAGCACTTACACATGTTTACTGGATGAGACTGGACAACTGTCACATCTCTACAGTTGTCTAGGGATGAACTCCCAAAGTGACTGATACTGAAAGGAGAGCTCTGCTCTCCCTTCCCTATTTTGACATTTGTTTATCTTTTGATTTTAGAAGCAGATATTTTTATATCATTTGCTTTTAAAAGTGACTATTACAATTTTGTCAAGCATCAGTGTCATATTTACCCACAGAGCTTGTGGAATTGTAGATGCCCAGGCCTACTTTCTGGGGTTCTGATTGGTAACTTTTAGTAAGAACCTAAGGATGTAATTATCCTGAGGATAGCTTAGTTTGAGAATGATTAGTTCATTATAGCACTAAATAATTAAATACATTTAAAATATTATTCCAAATATTGAATATTGATAATTTCTTCTTATATTTTATTTATTTATTTATTTGTTTTAAAGTATTACAGTGGTACAAATGTTTTGCTTACATGGAGTGTTTTTGTAATGCTTGAACCAGGGTTATAAGGATGCCTGTCACCCAGATAGTGTTCATTGTACCAGTTAGGTCGGTATTCAACCATCCCTTCCTTCCCCCTCCCCTCTGCTTGATTTGTATTAAGTTTTACTTCCCTGTGTGCACACTTGTGCTTATCAGTTAGTTCCAATTTAATAGTGGTACATGTGGTGTTTGTTTTTCCATTCTTGTGATACTTCACCTAGGATAATGGTCTCTAGTTCCACCCAGATTGTTGCAAAAGGCATTACATCATCCTCTTTATGGCTGAATAACATTTCATAGTATACATATACCACCTTTTGTTAATTCATTCATGAATTGATGGGCATTTGGGTTGATTCCATGTCTTTGCAATCGAGAATTGTGCAGCAATAAGCATTTAGAGTGCAGGTATCTTTTAGATAAAATGACTTCTTTTCCTTTGGGTAAATACCCAGTAATGTGATTGCAGGACCAAATTGTAGGTCTACATTTAGTTATTTGAGGAATCTCCATACTCTTTTCCATAGAGGGTGTACTAATTCACAGTCTAACCAAGAGTGTAGAAGAGTTCCTCTCTCTCTGTATCCACATCAGCATCTATTGTTTTCAGACTTTTTAATAAAAGCCATTCTGACTGTGGTAAAGTAATATCTCATTGTAGTTTTAATTTGCATTTCTCTAATGATTGGTGACATTAAGCATTTTTTCATGTTTATTGGCCATTAGTCTATCTTCTTTTGAGAAGATTCTGTTCCTGTCTTTTATTCACTTTTTTTATTATTATTATTTCAGGATATTATGGGGGTACAAACATTTTGGTTACGCATTATGACTTTGTCTCACCCAAGCCAGGATTAGAGGCATGCCCTTCCCCCACACAATACTCACCACATCCATTAGTTGTGAGTTTACCCACCCCCACATTCCCAACCCCCAATGAATATTACTACCATGTGAGCACTTTAGTGTTGATCAGTTAGTGCCAATTTGATGGCGAATACATGTGGTGCTTATTCTTCTATTCTTGTGATACCTCACTTTATAGGATGGGTTCAAGCTCTTTCCAGGAAAATATAAGAGGTGCTAGATCACCATTGTTTTTTGTAATTGAGTAGTATGCCATTGTATACACGTACCATATTTTATTCCTCCACTCAAGGTTTGAAGGGCATTTGGGTTGTTTCCACATCCTTGTAATAGTGAATTGTGCTGCCATAAATATTCGAGTGCAGATGTCTTTATTATAGAATGTCTTTTGTTCCTTTGGGTAGATGCCTAGTAGTGTTATTGCTGGATCAAATGGTATTTCTATTTTTAGCTCTTTGAAGTATCTCTAAATTATTTTCACTTTTTAATGAGATTGTTTGATTTTTTTCCTTCTGATTTTCTTGATTCCCTTTTAGATTCTGGTTATTGGCCCTTTATCAGATGCATAGCTTTTGAATATTTTCTCCCAATCTGTAGGTTATTTGCTTTGTTGATTATTTCCTTGGCTGTGCAGAAGATTTTTAATTTAATCAAGTCCATTTATTTATTTTTATTGTTGCTGTGATTGCTTTTGGGGTCTTCTTCATAAATTCTTTGCCTAGGCTGATATCTACAAGACTTTTTTTCAGTATTTTCTTCTAGAATTCTTATAGTTTCATGGCTTCCATTTAAGTCCTTTATCTATCTTGAATGAGATTGCTTTGGCTATTTGGGCTCTTTTCTGGTTCCAATCATAGAATACAATTATTTTTTCTAGATCTGTAAAATATGACACTGGTATTTTGATGCACATTGTATTGAATCTTTAAATCATGTTGGGTAATATAGACATTTTAATCATCTTGATTCTACCAATCCATGAGCATGATATATTTTTCCGCTCGTTTGTATCATCTGGAATTTCTTTCCTTAGTGTTTTGTAGTTCTCTTTGCAGAGATCTTACACTTCCTTGATTAAGTCAGTTGACAATTTCTGAAAATTAATATTCTATCCCTTTAAAATATTTTGAATCTCCAAAGATCATTTTATTGAGAAAATTTAACATACGTAAAATGTGAATTAGTATGAGTTGCCTTTGAAGAAGGTATAACATAATTCTTTAAATCAGAGACACTCAGTCAAAAGTGATACTTAATCTGTCATCATCAGTAAGCATTTATGTTCCTAAATGTGTATTTTTTGTTACCTTTGAGGAAATTATTAATGCACTTAACCAACAGTATTAGATATAATTTAAATAATTTTGTTACTGTTAAAACAAAATTTAAACAAATTTCTTGCACTCTTTATAAAGATCTTTTACAAAACAATGCAGTGCATTTTAAAATATAGCATGCATTTTTCTGTGGGATATATTAGAGTCTGTCAAAATCATTATGCCTTCTATAAACATCTAGTGAAGATGACTTTTTTATAGAATGTCTTTTTTTGTTTGTTTGTTTGGGTAGATGCCCAGTAATGGCATTGCTGGAATAAATGGTAGTTCTACTTTTAGCTCTTTGAGGTATCTCCATATTACTTTCCACAGAGGTTGTACTAGTTTGCAATCACACCATCAGTGTATGAGTGTTCTTATCTCTCTGCATGCACACCAACATTTATTGTTGGGAAGATAGGAGAGGAGAAGAGGAGATGAGTATATTCACACCTAATGCGTGTGGTGCACACTGTCTGGGGTATGGACATGCTTGAAGCTCTGACTAGGGTGGGGCAAAGACAATATATGTAACTAAACATTTGTACCCCTGTAATATACTGAAATAAGAAAAGAAAAAGAAAAAAATCATTGTTTCCTGACTATTGTAAACCATTATCATTGTGTTATAAACTGAAGTATTTCACACTATAGACTGTGCACTGACCTTTATTTTGGGCAATTTCTTTGATGAAGGCTTTAGTTTCCTAGCACAAATCTGTTATTCTTTAACACAGTTCCTCTCAAGATATATACTATGTAATTTTAAGGATAATACTAAAAATACATATGAAAGCAAAAGTTTAAACTTTGCTTTCTGACTTATATTAAGACATTTATATAAAAAAATTTAAGTTAAAAATATGGAATTGATTTTACTTAGGCTTCTTCATAGCCACATTTTTTTTTTTTGAGGGTCGTAGAATTATTGCAGTAGTAGTAGTAGTAGCAGTAGTAGTAGCTTCACCATGGAATAGAATTTGCATGCATTGGAGCTGGCTTTCCATAGAGAATTGTGTGAATCTCTTACCAACTGTCTGTTCAGGGACATCATCTTTGCTCAGTTTAGCTTTAAAACAACCATAGTGGAACTATTTACACTATGGAAATTAGAAATGCTAAACTATATCCCACTCCCTGACTCCCTGAGGGCTGGCTTACCAGTATATACATAGAACGTTCAGTTTTCTCTGTGAAAGATGTCTGAAACACCCCAGTTTTCTTTTTAGAACCAATACTTATTTATATTGTTTAACTAGTTAAATAAGAAGTAAAACGCCCAATGATGTCTCAACAGAATTTTAGAGTTATACTTTGTTTTGTAAGTTTAGAATAATTTTATCTTCATGGCATCAAAGCTTTCCATGATGTTTTCAAATTATATATTCTAAGCCTTGTTTTAAAATACTTAAATGTTTACATGTTCTTCAACACTAACATAGATATAAAATTAGACTGTGTTTTGTCATACCTTTTCAACAAATTACAATTCAATTTAGAAATTATATCACAAGATCATCTAATATTGTGTTCCTTTCAATTCATATTAATTAACCATTTATTCTATGGATGTTAACTAGTATCCTGTTTCAACACTGTTTTTTATATTGATGCTTCAACATGATTAATATAACCATATGTCTTGCCTCAAAATACTTAGAGTGTAAAGTCAGATATTATGTATATAGATAATTACAATACAAGAAGTACTAAAGTGGGAGTTTAGGAAGCATGTAAGAGAAACACATAACCTAGTCTAAGTAGAAGTTTAGGAAGCATGTAAGAGAAATGCTTAAACTCATTCTAAGGAAAGTGGTATTTAAATTGAGTTGTGAAGAATGAATTGGAGTTAGCTAATGCAAATAAATTGGAAAGGGAGTTTCAAAGAGAATATATACAATTTTGACAAATGGCTGGGCATGGTGGCTCATGCCTGTAATCCTCGCATTCTGGGGGACCAAGGTGGGAGGATGACTTGAAATTAGGAGTTCAAGACCAGCCTGGGCAAGAGCGAGACCTTGTCTTCACTAAAAATAGAAAAATTAGCCAGTCATGGTGGCATGCACCTGTAATCCCAGCTACTCAGGAGGCTGAGGCAGGAGAATCGTTTGAGCCCAAAAGTTAAAGTTTCCTGTGAGTTAAGCTGATGCCATGATGCTCTAGCCCAGATGACAGAGTGAGACTCCATCTCAAAAAATAAAAATTAAAATTAAAAAAAAGTGGACAAATGGTTATAATATGTTTAAAAGGGTGAACTTCCACTATTATTGGACCATAAATCCTCAAAGAAGGAAAGGCAATAAATTACATATTTACATTAACAAAGTAAGAGTATATCAACCATTTTAAATCACTTAAACACAGACCAAATGATTGTCTGAAATTTGAGCTTTTGGTAAAATTATTCCGGCTCTACTGTGGAGAATGATTAAAGAAGGGCCAACATTAATAATATGAAAACCACATACAAGTACTTTTGTAGTAATCCAACTGAAAAATTATATGAAAGGGAGTTGATGGAATACAAATGACCTATTAGAAACACTACAAGGTTAGAATTGTTAGGTCTGGTGGAAGGTAAACAGGTGGCAACGAGGGGGCTATGGGTGGAGAGCAGGAAATGAATTATAACTAGGAACCAAGTTGTGGCTACGAATTGTTCCCTGGTGGGAACATGCATGGTAAAAAGATCCTAGTGATCTTTAACTGACCTAGAGCTCATTACCATCTAATTAGCATAACATGGGTGAAATTTCATGAAAGGCTCTGGGAGAAATGCATGCACAAAAAGGGAAACTGTTGTATAACCAACCTCTTATGTAACCCCTACCTAAAGAAAGGAGAAAGAAAAGGAATCCAGACCACAATTTTCCAGAAAAAGAGAAAGACCCTTTATATTGAGATTGGGAACAAGAAGAAAGAACAGACAAAGGATCATTTATTTATTTATTTTTGAAAGTGAGATTTAAGGTATGTCAATGTTCTGAGACTTTTCCTTGTAAGTCAACACAAGCTCTCTTTGTGCAATTTGTGTTTTTGTATTTTCTTGTTTGCAGCACATAGCAATATGTGTGTGTGTGTGTGTGTGTGTGTGTGTGTGTGTGTGTGTGCATTTTAAAGGCTACAAACTGCATTGATCCATGCTTCTCCATGGCCGCTAGGATTTTACTAGTTGTTAGACTAGAAGAAAATGTGGAAGTGCACAATAAAGGCAAATCTAGGTAATAATGTGTAAAAGGATTAAGTGGGGAGCCATGAAGTATGGGTCAATATTTATATTTTCATATTTTAAATTCGTTTTATTTTATATACCATCCATTTCTTTCTTTCATGAATGTAACATATTTTTCTTTCTCTCTAATGACATTAATACATCCAAAGCAAATTAGCTAAGTTTCCTCTTGGAAAGTTGGTCTTAGAGTTAGTCTAAGTCTTGGTCTTTGTCTTTTTTATTATGAACTTTTTTTCAAATGTTCAGTGATCCAATGCTCATCATATACATATTCTGATTCAGGATTTCTGTGTGTCATTTTGACTTGGTGGCTAGCAGGTTTTACATCTTTACCACAGGGCTACCGACTGAACTTCTTCTTTTGTTGACCTTAAAATCTAAGTA
This sequence comes from Indri indri, assembly GCA_004363605.1. NCBI lineage: Eukaryota > Metazoa > Chordata > Mammalia > Primates > Indriidae > Indri > Indri indri. Next base: position 2,625 of record RJWJ010025534.1, on the reverse strand, counting down.
TCGTCGTTGTTGTTGGTTTTGTTTTCTCAGACTGCTTAGATTACCCAGATAAAAATATTACATTTTCCTTTGTGCAGAAAAAGACTGTCTGCCCCTGTTCATGGCCCTCAGTTAGGGGAAGGGTCATGCACCTTAGTCTTCTATATATACATTTATCTTATACTTTTCTTTCTTCCTTTCTTTCTTTTTTTTTTTTTTTTTTTTTTTTTTTTTTTTTTTTTTTTTTTTTTTTTTTTTTTTTTTTTTTTTTCTTTTCAGGTGGTATACTTTCAAGCATCTGAACATTTGTCATGGGTGAAGGAGAGACTATGACACCTAGGGATCTAACTACTATTTCAACAGACTTTCAGCCAATTCTGCTGTTTCTTGCACCATGTCAACCTCACTTTCAGAATCACCTGACAATATCCATTCTTTAGCCTTGCATATTTCTAACTCTTCTAAAAGCAGTTTTGTGTTTTTAACATTTCATGTGTGTTCACTGCAGTTATCATATATCCATCTGCCTCTCACCTTTGAAAATTTTGTTTCTGTCATGTTCTTTCACCTTGTCTATGTCTTTGAGAGATTTTTGTCTTAAATCACTTTATATTCCTTTTACTACAAATTGCTCTAAAAATTTTGAAAGATAATCACAAGCCAAAACATATGTTTGAAAGACTGAGGATATACCTTTGCAATAAAAAGAAAACAAGAACTGTCAAAGTGAATTGTCAGAGATATCAACTGTCAAACTTAGTACTTAAGGGAATCAGATATTTCATACTTAACAATGTAATAGTATTTGAGGAAAGAACCAAAAAAATTACTTTGCTCAGTCATAAATGTTAAACAGAAGTGCTATGTTATTGTTTAAAAATATGCATAGATTAACATGATAAGAATGACTATCCAAAGGGACATGTTTATTGTTTATTCATTTGAATTTTTTCCCTTATTTACCTCCCTCTCCCTTTCTCTTTCTAAAATTATGCACATATGCATTGTGTGCATGTATTCTTGTTAATATCTGAGAGTTTTAAAGGCTTTTCTTGCTTAGACTCATTCTTTTAAATACTATTCATAAATTATATGTATGAGCTTTTAGTATTTTAAGCAAACTCCCCATGTATCAGCACTAAGAATTTTCCATATTTCTGGTAATTTCATTATATTCTTAAGGGAAAATATGTGTGAGATTTTCTAAACAGCCTGGCCTTTATAGAAACATATACCATGAAAATTATTCTGTCATTGTATCATTTGCTTCTCAAACAAGAGCAACATGTGTAACTATACCATTGAATTTTAAAATGTTCATAAACATTGCCCCAAAGTATTGCTAATTAAGGTTTATTTAGCATAGTTCAGTGAGATTTGTGGATATGGCTTATTTCCATGTCCAACATTTTTAAAGAAAATTATAACTAAAAAGTTCTTTGTGTTGTGCAGCACTCATGCGGAATACTTTATCATATGAGGTGCTTTATTCAAACATCGAATTGGCACATTCTCAGACGTAACAATTTGCTCTTGGTTAAAAGTGCACTTTATTTTATTTCCATTTTTGTTTATATAATTTATTGTGCCACTACTTATGAACTCAGATCATTAAAGGAAAGGGGGGAAAAGGACTAGTTCTATTTGTATATAGATAAATTGGCTACATAGTAATTTAAAATCTGAAATTCTTAACATTCATCTTATTTGTTTATTTATTTATCTTTTTACCATTCCTGATCTGTTCTGTGAATTCTTTGTGTCAAAACACTATCTGAGCTTTAACTTTTGACTCAAAGGCTATCTCTTACAGATAGTCTTCCCTGAAGAACTCACTTGAAAATCATCTTTTCCTTTTCATTACATGTAACACTCTCTATTTATTTTATAGTTTCTCAGTCTATTCAGGCTACTTTAATGAAATATCTTAGGCTGGATAATTTATAAATAATAGAAATTTAGTTTTCACAGTTCTAGAGGCTGTGAAGTCCAATATCAAGTCACCAGCAGATTCGGTATCTGTTGAAGTCTTGCTCTCTGCTTTATAGATTGCTCCTCTTGTTGCGTCCTCACGTATTGGAAGGGCTGGAAGAGACTAACTTGCTCCTTTAAGGCCTTTTATAAGGGCAGTAATCCCATTCATGAGGGCAGAACCCTCTGACTTAATCACTTCACATGGCCCCACCTCATAATACTATTGTACTGAAAAGTAAGTTTCAACATAAATTTGGAGGGATACAAACATTCACACCACAACACATAGCATTCATCACTTAAAAATATGTACTTAATGAGCATAGACATAATGATATCCAGTTTTAGGGCATTATATAAATAGGAATAAAAAAGAAGAAAGAAGGGGGCCGGGTGCGGTGGCTCACGCCTGTAATCCTAGCACTATGGGAGGCCGAGGCGGGCGGATCGTCCTGAGCTCAGGAGTTCGAGACCAGCCTGAGCAAGAGCGAGACCCCGTCTCTACCAAAAATAGAAAGAAATTAATTGGACAGCTAAAAATATATACAGAAAAAGTTAGCCGGGTATGGTGGCGCATGCCTGTAGTCCCAGCTACTCGGGAGGCTGAGACAGTAGGATTGCTCGAGCCCAGGAGTTTGAGGTTGCTGTGAGCTAGGCTGACGCCACGGCACT
>RJWJ010025533.1:0-23799 GCA_004363605.1 Indri indri | reverse complement strand
GAATTCATAGGGAAATATTTTGAATTGAAAGATTGCATTATCAAAAAATAGCTCAAGATGTTTCAGAATATGGGAGACGTTGCTGAAGGATGCAATATATCTGTGATTTAGACTTTAGTAGATTACTATAATACATTCCTTTCCCTTATAAAGTCAATTTCCAAAAGCATTTTCTACTTGAGTGTTTCTCAGAGGTTACAAACACTTTTATCAGAGAGATGTTTGAGGACAAGTATTCTGGAAGGCAATGTTTTCAATTTTGGAGAGGGGGGTTGTTTTTTTTTCCTTTTTTTTCATTATTGTAAATTTTATAATTTGTGCTTGCCCAATTGCACAAAAACTTGTTTTTGTGTCATTATGTGAATGAGGGAAATTCAAATGCCTACATAATGATGGATCATGGTAGATAAGAAATGTGATGAGTATTATGAAATTAATCCTGAAAGTCATAAACCATTTGGCTAAATTTATCTGGATGGTATGAGAAATGGGAATGATAAAATGTTCTTGGATGATATATTCCAAAATTTAAAATGTCAAATTTTTCTAGAGTTAGAATTATGCATCACTTAGGACATTTCTAGCTCTAAGTAAGCAGCAATTCCAAATTAAAGTGACTTAATTTATTGTCTCACATGACAAGTAGAAGGTAGGGCTCTGCTTGAATGATGAATTCACAGCTCAAGGACTTCATAGTGGATTTGGTTTTTTTTCCATCTTTCTGTTCCACCCTCCACTCATGTCAAGAAATTTTTTTTATGGTCACAGGATGGCTGTAGCAGCTCCAGGCATTACCTTAATTAATTTATTTATTCAATAATTATTTAGTAAGTGAATATTATATGCCAAAGTTCTAGGTACTGGAAATACTGTAGGATTATGTGGACCCCCTGGAATAAGTTGGCATAAGTTTCCAAAAGGATCTCCTGCTCTTTTATTAGATAAGAGACAAATTATCTACCTTCATTAAGTTATGTTCTAAAGAAAACAAAGATCCCCCAAAAGGGCCCCTCAAAAGGGGAGGGGAATAATACATATTATTTTAAATAGTTGAAAAATGCTGTGAAGAACAATATTGCTGGACAAAGTAATACAGGTGGTGAAGGGGCCGTTGCTTTATAAATGGTTGTTAACAAAGTCTTCTTTGGCCTGCAAGGAAAGACCTGGAGGAAGGAAGGGACTATGCCAGTATGCTGCAGGAATTTCTGGAGAAGGGTTTCCAGGCAAGCTCAATGCCCCTAAAGTACAGGCATGTTTGATGTATTTGGGAAGAAGCCAGGAAGTCAGCATGGCTGGAAATGAGCAAAGAGAGTAGCAAGAAATAAGTTTATGGAGGTGGCACATGACAGATCAAAGGGACCTTTTTCTTGAATTTTCTTATAAAGTGGGAAGTCTTCGGAGAGTTTTGAGCAGGTAGGTGATGTGATTTATGTTTTTAAGGGATACACTCTTCCTCCTTTAAGGAAAACTGGCTGTAAGGGGGTGAGAGTGGAAATATGGAGTGTGCTTCGTAGGCTATTGACATAGCCCAGATAAGAGGTAACTGGGTTATAGTAGGGTGAAGAGTGCAAAGTGTTCAGATTCAAGATGTACTGATAGCCTCACATGTCAATGTCCTGAGACAGAAACAAAAGGAATATCCCTCCTTTTTAAGACTGAGGAAGAGTTTTCTAGAAACTTCCCAGCTTACTTCCTCTTGGTTCTCATTTGTTTGAATGGCGTCTTCTACCTAGATCCAAACCAGTTCTCTGGCAGGTGGAATAAGACTACTGTGTGTGGCTCAGACCAATAACAATGTACTCCATGATACATAGGGGCCCAAAATCTCCTTGAAGCCTTGGCCATTTGCAGGAGGGAGACTAAATTTGATTTGTGTGGCCAGTGCAAAATCGAAATGTGAGGCTCCTTGTCTGAAACTGATGAAGAATTTCAAGATGGAGATAACAGTGCATTAAACCAAGTTCAGGGCCCTTCTAAGCAAGGGGCCCTGTGGGTCTGCCAATGTAGCTAGCTCTGTCTGCTAGCAAAGAAGTAGCTACTGGGTGATAAAAAGTTTTTGTCTCACATAAGTTATTTTCTGGGAGTACTTTAAATAATCTCGGAGGCAACATCAAGTTTTTCGGGTTGTTGAGTTTTTGGTTAGTGTCTTGCTAGCTAGAAGGAGAAATTAATGCTTACTTAACTTTGGAAAGTAATTCTTTTTAATTTTTATTTTTTCACTATTGCATTGGGGTGAATCCTTTGTTCATAATCTCACAAATAGTTAATTCATCTACTCCACTTCCTGACTTAGTTCTAATCCCTCTAGCTTCTGACCGCCTGACTCATTTGAGGTCTTGACTCTGTCCTCAGACGTGATACATGCTGCAGTTTCTCCTTCCCTCCTCCTCTGGGATTTGTAGCTGTGCTTTGACTATGTTCTTTGGGGTTTTATGGATATTTACCTTTAAGGATATACCTTGGCCCTGACATTGTGATCAGTGTGCATCAACACATCCTCTTTTCAATCAATTTTGGTTTGGGTTTTTCTTGGCCACTCCATTAATAAGGTGCTATTGAGGTACACACCACCTTCCTCCTTTCCAGAGGAGTTTTTGACAACTGTCTCCAAATTTATTTCTTACCAATGTACCTTCTCAGCTCTCCTGGATTTTAACTATATTGTCATTGCTGGTAGGATTTCACAATTGATAAAGACAAGAAGGGGAGAGGGAATATTTCAAAAGGGTCAATATTACCACTTAGAATGAGCAATTTTTTTGTCGGGGGGGGGGGGGAAGAGTATATAACTACTGGCCAATATGAGGAACAAAAGTAGGCAACATTTGTTTTTGCTTTTGTTCTTGGTCTTTTTGGTAAAGAAATTCTTGCCTTCTAGAGTATGATGGTTTTTATATCCCTTGAAGCAAAAATCAATCAAGTGCCCTGCTGATTTAGATATTCACCAGTCAGAATAATTTGGATATTACTATCTGAAGCCAATGGTCATCAATTTTTCTTCTACCTTAGGTTAGAGTTCCAAGCAATGGCTGTAGGTCCCCAGAACGTTATTCTTTTAGAATGAGCACAAGATCAACAACTTCCAAGTCAGGGAAACCTGATTCTACGAAGTTTATGATTGCTAGTGGAATTCAGTTTTCTATGTGATAATTCTTATTATCACTAATGTTTGAAAATTATCTAAATATGTTAAAAGATATTTGACAAGTTGTTTTCTTCTGCTGAATTATATGTAACAAAAAGATGTATATAATCATGTTAATGCTTTATTTTAAAGTTAAAGACTTTAAATTTTCTTATAAAACCGATCATGCCAATCCATCCACTTTTGCTTGGGGAAGTTCTTTCCATGATGCTGAGTGTAACCCTCTAATCCCAGCTGTCACTTATGACAAATGAGGGCTTCCAGGCCCACAAGTGCAGACCCTGCAGGTCACATGGTCCCAGAGATGGAAAATGTGATTTCTCCCAGGGGCCGGATATACAGACCATTATATCATCTCACACTCTGAGAGAGTCTCCCTTTTCCAGATTTACTGAGCATCCTTTGATTGTACAGCATCTTTATCTCTGACCTCTAAGCAGGGTCACCATTGTAACAGTCTAGTGAAAGCTTTCAGGAATGAATGAGTGCTCATAGAAATCAGGTAGCATGCTCTGTCCAGCACAGTGATCATTTCTGACAACGCTGATCGAGGGACTTCTTCTGCAGTCCATTGATTTCAGTGTCAGGCAGATGAAAAGTAGCATATTGATGAGCCTTTGTCATTACTTTGCCAAAGGTGTCTTGTCAGATAAAAGACCAATAGAGAAAGCCAACTTAAGACAAGCCATCACATCCATTTTCTTGGTGCTGAAGGAAAGCGAATGAACTGTGATATTTAAACTAATCGATGGCTATAAAGATACTCTTAAACTCTTACAATAAATTGTTTTGGTTTGCAAAAAAAAAAAAAAAAGAAAAAAAGAAGAGGGATCTACAAAAAAGATAAAAGAAAATAGCTCACAGAAGTTGAAGTAAAAGGTTTCCATTCACAGTGATATTGAAGTTCCAACTGAGGCCCTTTTTTAATGTGTATCTGTATTAAAGGCTTTTCTGTATAGCATGATAGCGTAAAACGTCTTTTGCTATATTTTTTAACTTCCCAGTATTGGCTCCCAGAGCTCCCAGTTGAGAGCAAAGACCACTGCATATTTTGTATTCTTGATTTAGAGGGAACTTCTGGCTGGGGTGCCCGTCTTGGGGAGAGAGCAGAACTGGAGATGAGCACTTCCTCCAACCTCTGTCATTCCTCTGCGCACTCATCCTCTGTTTGCATAAAGAAGACTGGAAAGGGGCCAGGAAGTAACTTTTACAGGCCCTGTCCTCTTCTTACTTCCCTACAGGAAAAAGACTCAGGCACTTATTGGTTTCTTTTCTAAATCTGAAGGGAGTAGGGACAAAAGACTTCCTCATAAAGTTCGTAGATATCAACAAGAAGTGAAATCTTATTTCCTCACTTGCTGTCTTCTGCAGTAGGGTTTGCAGGCTGGCTCTCCAGTTCCAGTGGCAAGAACACTGAGGGACGATGGGAGCAGTATGCATCAGCCCCCTGGAGTATTCCATGGTTCCTAAGGATTGGCTGGGAGAGGGTGCACAACATAGATGAGATGGGGACAGGTGGCCTGTGAGCTTGCCGGGGTCTACTACAGGCTGGGATGTGATAAGGTGGCCAGGTGAGGCTCAGCTTTTCAAGATGCTTTTAGATTCCTCAAGGAAAGACCTTGGGGTTGAGTCTAGTTCCAGCAGGGCCTTGGGACCTCTTCCTACCTACTTCTACTCCATAGATCACAGCTTGATTAGTGGAGCTGAGCACAGAAAATCAGCAGGAATCTTGGCACTACTGAAGTGTGGACACTCATATACCACAAGAACAGTTGAGGCCAACCAAGAGGAAGACAGCCTATTTGCTATGCATAGGCATGTCAGGAGGTGGGTCTTCTCCTCTCCTCCCAGCACTAACACTGGGTGAAAAGTGCAAGGAAGAAGGAGCAGGGAGGTGGAAAAGAAGACTTCCAGCCCCAACCCAAGCCTCTGGAGCCAAGGTCTAGTGGCCTTCATGGATGTGAGAAGGGGGAAAAGCCTTGATTCTAATAGGAGGTTGATCTGGACCAAATGTGAATAATTGAAGATGGCAGAAAAACAGTGACACTGGACTGATAAATTAGTGAAGGGATTTGGCAGCATAGTTGGTAGAAATTATAAGAAAAATGAAAATTTCCACACTCATACCTCAATGACTAAGGCTGCTCAAATAAATCATGACATTGTTTTCTCTAGAGAAATTTTTAATCTGAGTAATTACAGGTTTATTTTTAAGAGGACCATGAGAAGATTTGTTGTTTATCCTCAGCAAAGAAGGGGGTCCTCAAATCACTGCAGCAGCAATGCGAATTCATTCCTTCATGGGCTGGGGGAGGCCTGAGGTGCCGGAACTCACTGTCATTTTGCCTCTGCTGATCTGACATCTGACTGCAGATACAAGAGAGCCCAGGTCAAATCAGCCACAGCTGGCCTGAATTGCCAACCACAGGCCTTGTGAACCGAATAGCTTATTTCTGTTTATGCCCGTAAGTTTTAGGGTAGTCTGTTATACAACCAAAGCTATCTGATACAATAGTGTGATGTGATGTTTGAAAATCTTAAAGAATACTTAAAATAAAATCATGCCATTTTCCTTCCCATCACCCTAAAACAGTTCATCATTTTAGAATTAGTTTATTACTTACCCTGGGCCTGAAATTCTATTAGGATGTGTTATTCTTAAAATTTCTGATGGTATAAATAGTTGATCAAACTACATTCCCTTTCTAGCATGTGTGTGCAGGGATGTAGAATTCTCTTTTAAGACACTGGCATTATTGAGCGATTGCTTGTGTTGGGTCACCTTCCACACCAGCGCTTCAGCTTCACGAGGATTCAATCGAATTTTCACAGCTTATCCCTGTCCTTGGTCAGATCAGAGGCCAGATTTGCTCAAAGCAGGCACTGATGGTGGCAGCGGCAGAAGAGAACACCCGGGATGACCTTGGTGGCAACTGAGGAAGTTGGATTTTTTATTTAGCATTCACCCTGAATATGGTTGTCTTCCACTGTGATTCTTTCTGCCCAGTCTCCTAGTGTGAGGAAAAAAAGTCTCATAGTATGAGGAAAAATACCTATTTTTTTTCTTGTATTTGTAAAATGTTTTAAGAAATAGTCAATTTCTTTTTTCTCCTCGATGATACACTTTCACTTTTTAAAACTCTTGTCTCTGATTGGTCATAATTAAATGGCAGTTAATCAAATCAGATCAAGGTAAGAGGTCTGCTTGGCATAGTGGAGGAAATAGCTGCGGACCCAGGAGTATGGAGATTTAAGATTTGTTCTTGGCTCCTTCACTGAGTAGCAGTGTTAAGAATGAATTGTCTTAGCCCAAAGTGCTTCAGTTTTTCCCCATCATTAAAGTAAGAAAAGCATGCCATCACTGGTTCAGAGTGGGGTAAGTAGGATAACATGGAGAGGAATAATCTTTCTCCAGACAGGACAGGGAGTGGAAGTGCACAAACTTGAGAGGTAGGCAGTGTGCCCGTGTCTTGTGGCTTCCAGCAGCAAAGGGATATGCTCACACCCAAAAAATCAGCAATTGCCACACAGTGTCTGGGAGCTTGTCCAATCCTCCTATTCCTCTCTCCTCCCTCCTTATTTAAAACAATACTTCAGAAGGTGGCTGTAAATAGAAATAGCATTCATAGATGGGCCAGCATAAAACTTTGAATAAAAATGTGCCGATTTCAACAAGCAAACAAATGCATTCAACAGCTGAGGAAATCAAATTAATAAAACACACACAAGTACTCTGTGTAAGTTTTATTAATATTCTTCTTGGGACAAGAAAATATTCTTATTGAGGCATTTAGAAAACCAAAAAAATTCTTTCGAGGCATAAGCAACATAAGAAACAAAAATATCATTGTAAAAATCAGTAAGTCCTCAAATATAAATATTTATATTGATGGTCCCATTCAGAGCCAAATAGAATGAGCATAAACAGAACCCAGACATATCGAAGTTTAGAAGAAAAATGACATTGGACTCCAAATTCTAAACACAGCCAAACTATTAGTAATAGCCAAGAGAAAACTCCTTGAAAGACAAGGAAGTATTTCAGCAAAATAAAAAATGAATTAAAAAGAATTACATATATAATATAATAAACAGTGATAAAGAAGTAAACAAAATGCATAGTTGTCTAATTGTTAGTTGTAAAGATAACATGGAACAAAAAAACCTCAACATTGGAGTTGGAGTGAGTAGGGTGGGTTGGGCAGAGGAGGATGTGGGAATAGAGAACTCTAAATGCACCAGTATTCTAACTACTTATAGAAAAACTTTTTCAATATGTGTTAGAACTTTGAAGTTACAAATAGATAATTTTAAGGAAAATGTATAACTTTTAAACCAAGAGAATAAAAAAATAGTTTAAAAAATTTCCATCAATCAAAAAATAATAATAAATTAAAAAATTTAAAATAAACAGAACACAAAATAAGGAAGAAGTCCAAAGATATCAATAATTCAATAAATGTGATTGCAAAAGAAGCCAAAGTCTATCTGATTGTACTTTTAAACTATACCCAGCTGTACGCTATTTGAGACATGACAAAGGAAAATGGTCAATATAAGAATAAAAAAGACATACCTGGCAAATATTAATAAAGTGAAAACAAACTTAATAATGTTATTATCAAGCAAGTAAAATTCAAGGTAAAAAAGCACTAAAACAAACATTAATAACAAACAAACATTAATAAACATTAGTAACAAATTTCATAACACAATCCCCTAAGTCAATAAGTTAGACTTGTTATTTTTAACCACATTGTTTTAGAATACATAAAGCAAAAAAAAATCTGTAGAAAATGTAATAAACCCATAATAATAAAGAAGATTTAATATAACTTTCTCTGAATTCAACAGATCAAATAGTTCCAAAATGTCAAGGCTAACAGAAGAGTTGAATAACTTAATAAACAAGTAAGACCTAATACTTACATATAGAATTTTGTACTCCTAAGAATGATACAAAATCTTTTCACGGGCACAGAGAAGAGTCAGGAAAATTGAACAACTACTAGACACAATAAAATTTTCAAAAAATTCCCAAAAGTCCATTGCCTCTCCCCATCTATTTCAATACCTACATTCTTCTTAATGAAAGAAGAAGGGAGGGAACTTTTTCAAATAACTTTTACTTAATAAGGAAATCAAACTAAATTTTAATCTACTTTCAAATTTCATTAGAAATAAATGACAACATAAATATCAGAAAACTTAGAGCTAGCCAAAGTAGTACTCAGTGGCAAATTTATAGTCTTAAATACATTTATTATATATCAAAAACTTATTCAACTCAAGAAACTAGAAAAAGAAAATTAAGCAACAAAAGAGGAGTGATTACTGTAGATAAAAAAGTGGGAAATGAAACAAAATAGAATTTACCAGTAAAGCAAATTTTGCTCTTTTTAAAGATATTTTCCCCTACACACATACACATAAGGACTAACCATAAGAGATTTCAATTTTAAGGAAGATAAATGTGAACAAAGTACAAATATAGATATGATGAGAAATATCTATACAAATATATGAGACTTCTAATTAAAGATAATGACCTAATACCATAAGTTTATGAATTCTCCCTCTCTGAATCCCCAATGAAGTGGTAGGAAAGAAATGAAAAGGCCATAAGAACACACAAATTAAGAAAATAGGAATGAGGTCATTAGAGTATCACAGACTTTGTTAAAAGACTGAGAGCAGATGGAAGAGTGGCGATTGATGTAGCAGGGTACAGAAACTAGAGCCTAGGGTACACAGAGAGTAGATATTACTACAAGGGAGCCAGTTTACTTCCAGTATATGGTTTCTCAAATTCTAGCATGCATCAGAATTGCCTGGCGTGCTTGTTAAAACACAGATTGCTGAACCTCATCTCTACAGTTTCTGATTCAGTAGGCTGGGGAAGGGCCTGAGAATATGCATTCCTAACACATTCTCTGGTGATGCTGATGTTGGTTTGGGGGCAACATTTAGAGAGCCGCTGTTCTGGATGATCTTGAATAGGTTCAGGACTTTGATTTGTCAGGTATAATGGAGGACAAGAATAAAAAGTGGAGCAGAAAACAGAGAGCTTATCTAAAGCCTGTGTACCATCTGTTCTGTAAAGGCTGTGTACAGAACAAGTAATTTTCTAATCTGCTCTTCAAATACACACAGAATGCTCAAAACCCAGGAATCTTTGCTTAGGCAAGAAATCAGAGGATTGTTTTCATTGGTGCTCTGTTGGAAAGGCCTGCCGAGAATGAATCTGTATTGTTTGAGTTTCCTACAATGGTAATATATTCACACAGTACTTGTGCAATTACAAACTAGGGATAGATGCCATACAGTGAAGGCATTTCACGCCTGTCCTCTCCTTTACCCAGAAAAGTCAGGAAATATTCACAAAGGATCTTAGTCCTCAAGAAAGAGGCTTTCAAAAAATATGCTTTCTTGGTCTCTAGAAAAATGGAGAGAAAAGAAAACCTCTTACCCCACATATAGATGAGTTGGTTTCTCTGTTCTGTCAATCAGATTAGAGCATGTACACATATAAATGATGAACTTCTTAATGTTCATGTTTATAATGACAATTTCCACTAGTAATGACTAGAGTAATGTGACTGCTATATTTGTAACTGTTTGTAATGTGTCTCAGAGCCCAGATTTTCTCACTAAAATTACATTATTTAGGGCTAGACAAAAAAGCTACAGTTCATGAGACAATAACCATTTTTTTCACTAAAAAATGAATGAGCACTGGTGTATATTGCCTGCTGGCTTATTATTTTAGAATAGCTCACGTGAAATCTTTGTACCTTCAAATGCTATTTTTGTTTCTAAAAATCCTGTAGCTTAATAAATGTTACTTCAAAAATTTAAGCATTCAAAATCAGATCCACTATAAACTATATCCCCCTTTTCTTTGCTTGGGTGAACCTCAGTCTCTACCTATTGCAAATTTCAACTGACATTTCAAAGTAAGTTCCAGGAAAGAATTTTGCCTTGGTCCTCAGTAGGATGAAACCCTAGCAGATCATATTCATTGCTACCCAGATAGATATCCAGCAGAACTATTTTCTTTCCATACAGGGCATCTTGCAGCATGACTCTTTCCATCCCATGAATTTCTGACAAAATTCATTTGTGCTCCAGGCTTCCATGCCTTGCCCATGTAACTTCCTTCAGTCAGCCCATCACCAATGGTGTAATGAAAAAGGATGCCAAAATAGCACGTCACCAAAATATCATAATTGACATGGCAAATGTCTAGTCTTTGCTGCCTCATTTGGCTGATTAATTTCCTTCAGGTTTCAAAGGCTATTGGAGATTTTGACTTGGTATATGCTCCGATGAGAATAAAAAAAAGCCTTTAGCAGGTGGGTGCTTCTACATAATACAAAAGGGAGAGAAGGAAAGAACCTGTTAGTAACAAAAACAAAAGCCAAAAAAAAAGAAGGGGCAAAAAGAGAGGGATCTCTGGCCCCTCCCCAAACTCATAAAGAATGTAGTTCTAATTATCATCATTTTTGTCTTTAATTTTTTTTCAACCTGTGTGAAGTCGTTATATAAGAATCAGATGAATAATACTAAAAATAGACATATATATGTAGAAAGTATCTATTAGTCTCCAGATTCTCTTCAAAGCTCCTTGTGCACTGCCTCCTTTAATTCTCACAACTCTGGAGGTGGGTATTATTGTAAATCCTCATTTTACGGATGGTAATACTGAGGGTCAGGGAGGTGAAGCTTGCCCAAAGTTGTGCAGCTATTAATGGTGGAGCTGGAACTTGATTCCAAGTTGTTTGACTGCAGTCCGTGATATTAATTCAGAGTTACTGGAAATTAGACAATAGGATGTCAAAGTTATGAAAAATGAAAAATGCTTTTAATCAATCACCTTAATATTTGGGGTGGTACAAACTAGCCTCTGATTGATAAATGAAATTTACTACATGCAGTATAATTGATTTTTTTTTTTTTTTTTTTACTGGAACAACAAGCTCCCATTTTGTGTCTTCTAAGGATTGAATTGACAGGAGAGAATTTGTGGTGGACCTGACATCCAATGTTATCTAATAGCCATTAGTCACCCCCAACTTGCAACAGTGTACCACCTATTTAAAACTCTAAAGCAAATACAAGTATTTCTTCTGCCTAGTTTACTTTATTTTTTATAAAAAGACAAACCAAGACATTTGCATAAATATCTAATAAATTACTGCTAAAGTTTGTGCTAGAACCAGATTCATTCAAAGATCACTAAAGGATTTTGCTCAGTATCAGCTTCTGTCTTTTTCCTTTAAGAGAAATGTTTTATAGCCTACCGGGCATTTTGTATAGGAGTACTGCCTTAGGAAAAGTGATATCAGTAATTGTGCCCCAAAACCCTTCAATAAATAATAAATGAGTGAATGAAAGAATGAATCGGAAACCAACAATTTGTGATAGGCTTACAATTAACATTGAAGAATAGTGGCAGTGTCCTTTTTAAGTTATTTGAACTAGAGCAGAATTCCCAATTTTAAGAAATGACTTCTGACTAAATTTCAGAGAGGAAACTACTTTTAAGGGTAATCAAGAAAAAAATGCAATAAAGTCTAAATGGGTTAGCAACCAATTCCCACTTTGCTCCTTTATGTTTTTTCAAAAATATTTTACTCTTTACTTACAAAAATCTCTGATATTTACCAACTCTTTAGAAAATTCTTGCCTACCAAGTCTGTGCCTCAGCTCCCCACTCTTCCCCATACTCTTTCTCAGGTACTGTTGTGTTCTTGGGCCCAGTGTTGTCCTCAGGGTCCTGGAAGTCCTCAAAGAGTGAACAGACTTCCCTGAGCCCTTCACATACTTGGCTGGCCATGGGGAGAATTAAACACGTTTATTGTGAAATGATTCAAGGCAGTGTATGTTTAGCACTTCAGAAGATATTCGAAATAAGACGTTAAAATAATAGTTCCTTAGTGGTCATTTAAATGAATATCTCATTGGAAACCTATCTTTTATTACATCATATGACACAGAAGACTGCCACTCCAGTGTCTTCAATTTCGCCTGTCTACTGCCCAAATTTCCAGCTTCCTGATAAATATCCCCCTTTGTTTGTCTTGCAGACATTTCAAATTTGACATTTCCAAAATTTAAATCATCATCATTCTTCATTACATAAAGCTTGCTCTTTTTCAAGGAAAAATTCCTAATCCTGTATCACAATCACGTTTTGAGCACTTAGTACATGACTTAGCCCTTAGTAGGTGTACCTATCTGTTGAATTAAAGTAAGTGCTAAAGTTAAAAGGTTTTCTACCTGAAACTTATAAATAATGGCATTGCCCATGGCTACATGGGGGTAGGGAGAGGGTGCGGAGAGAGTTGTCAGAAATGTAAATAATGTGCTTTCTAGCTAAGGGACATAAGCTCTGTCTTTTCATTTATTTTTCTCCAATTTGTTCAAACTTTTTTTTTCTCACTCATAATTCAAAAACAGTTTAATGGAAAAACTTCAAATGTTAAATATATATTAGTCCTCGATGAGAACTAGAATGTAAGAATAATTTTACCAATGGGGAATTTAAAGTTTTTTTATTTATTGAAGGTTAATTTTTCTTTTCACCAGAGAGTCCCGTGAAGGTCCCTACAGACAATATCATTTCCACCAGGCATCTGGCAATAGTTTCACTAATCTAAGGTTTCATTTTGAAAAATAAAATGCCTAGTCCTTTCTTTGAAAAGACAAAATCTTTGCCATAAAACGATTTCCTGTGGGTCTAAGTTGGTCATATTTACTTCTATAAAGTGGCAGCTTATCCCAATGGTTCTATTTTCATTTGCTCCATACAGTTCTGCTTCACCGTTGCTTGTAGATCTTTCTGAGAGAAGTCATCAGGATGTCTCTGTCTGTAGGAATGTGTGTTTACCAAAGGGGAGGATTGGGCCAAGTGAAAACGAGGAAGGCACCAGGTGTCAACTCCCCGGATATCCCCAAAGCAAGGCCAGTCCAAGCTCCAGGAGTGGGAAGTGTGTTTCCTAAACTCTTCCAATCGGGTTAGATTCCTTCACCCCAGCGATTTAGGGAACAGGAAAGTTCAGGGTTGCCCCCGAGACTGCCGGAATTGCCTGCTCTATGAATGAGGAGGGTCTAGAAATCTTCCCCGAAGAGGCGTCAGGCCTAATGGAAACTGCAAGGCCTGGGCAGCGAGTAGGAAAGGAAATTGAAGCTGGAGCATTTGGGACAAGTGCTTTCTTTTTCCACACATGCCACAAATGGCTTAATGCCCGTGCAAAGCCTGGGACCATAAAATTCCTTCCAGCAGTTTCCTTATAGGAAACAGAATAAACCGCAACCTGCCCATTATGGAAGGCCAGCCGGCTGCATTACCCTGTGGGGATGAGGGACCTTTGGCTCCATAAAGTCTCAGGGTTTTTTCAGCTTAATACGTAGAACTGCTGAACCATCATCTCGGTGATGCAGGAGATAATAATAAACAGGTTAAGGAATCATTAAGGCAAACCTTGCTCATTGATAACGTTTCCTTCACATTCCTTTTATTAAATGCTTTCAAAGCTCACCACCAAATAGGTTTACAATGCATTAAAAACTCCTGTTGAAAGGATCAGCCTAATATAATATGGGAAAAGATGAAGAGCCGTGAAATACTGCATTGAGCTTGTTGGCTTAGGCATGGAAAAAGCATCATCTTTGTGGTTCATACTGCCATTATAAACTCAGCGTGTGGTATGCAGTTCTTACCACAGTCAATGCAACCAGCAGACATGATGTGAGCTATTAAGCTACATTACAAATAAAAAGGGGGTTTTCCCTCCCAGGGAAGCATACCTTTAATGTTGTAATAATATGCAGGCAGCTGGGATGCACTGTTTTATCTGGACACTGGAAACATTTCTGTTAGCATCAGTTAATCCTTGACTCTCTCCTTGCATTGCTATTTGGGTTTGGGTGAACTGATGCGGCAGAGTTTATCCGCATTAGCTAGTACACCCTCTAAAAGGATTTCAAATTGGTTCTGTCATGTGTGCTGCTGGTGGGGGTTGTGGATTGGTTAACTGTTCACTCCTAGCATTTTTGCACCCTGAATGTGATCAGGGAGTAGCCAAAAGTTGGTGAAAGAAGAAAAAAAAGGTTGTTGACAGCACAGCAGTAATAGAGTCTTGAAGCCCCAGTTGGGGAATTAGACTGGCCTAGAAGAACAGCAAGGCCGAATAGGTCAAGAAGCAATGAACCTTAAAACAACTTTAAAAGGAAACAGATGAAAAGAGTGAAGAATTCACCAGGACACACACAAGCCTAAAACGAGGTGCAGAAAAATTCCAGCAATGCTAAAGGAAGGTATGAACCACTGCCAAAGGAAGAAGAAATTCCAGCTGGATGGGGCCATTTGGGAAGGAGTACATTTTTGCAGACAGTCAGGAGCAGATACCATACCTGCTACAATATGTTTCAGTTAATGAGGAATAAAATTGGGTAAATGGATTAACAAGAACTAATGTTATTTAGTTTTGTAAAAAAAATAAAAATAACAACAACAACAAAAAAACAACTTCTGAAAGAAAGAATTCAGGTTTCTGAATCACTTCACATCATTATATCCCACTTTGTTTCTTTTGGTCCCCCATATAGACATAGACTGTCTCCTCTCTCTTCCCTCTTGAATAGGGAAAGATGCTATATTATCTGGGATTCTTTTGGTTATTAATAATCAAAATCTGACATAAAGTCTCTTATGCAAGATGAAAATTCATTGGTTCCCAAGACCGATGCTCAGATATGACTGGAGCCAGGTACTCAGAAAATGTCATCAGATATCAGACTTAATTTTTTGTAATTTCTCAGTTGTGCTTTCTTATATAGGCTCAATTCTACTTGGAACATTCCCTTAGTGGGAAATAAATGGCTACCTGCAATTCCAAGCTTATCTTCTACCCACTTAGCTACCTCGGAAAGAAAGAGATTCTCTTTTTTCCAACCTTTTTAGTAAAATACCTCCCATGTGAGGTATCCCACTTTATTACTGATAAGGTCAGTTGTCTACCCCCAAACTAATTACTGTGACCAGCATAGGGGACAGGTGGGGATGTGAAAATCTTAGATTGACCAGTCTTTAAACAGTATGGTGTGCTACTATCAGAGGAAATTTCTTAGTTCATTTTGCATTGCTATTATAGAATACCATAGACAAGATACTATATAAAGAACAAAAACTTATTTTCTCATAGTTCTGGAGGCTGGGAAGTCCAAAACCAAGGTGCTAGCAGGTTTGTTGTCTGGTGAGAGTCAGGTCTTTGCTTCCAAGATGGTACCTTGAATGCTGCATCCTTGGAGGAAGAGGAATGCTGTTTCTCACGTGCTGGAAAGTGGAAGGGCAAAAAAGGGACAAACTCCCTCCATGAAGCCCTTTTTTAAGGGCACCTAATCCTATTCATGAGGGAGGAGCCCTCATGACCCAATCACCTCTCATAGGCCCCACTTGTTAACACTATCACATTGACTATTGAGTTTTAACACATGAATTTCGGAGGGAACTCATGCAAGCCACAGCATTGGAAGGGAGAATGGGCACTAAGCAGGCCCACTAAGCAACAGATCTTCATCTCATACACTCCAGAGCTGGCAACTGATCTCCATCATAGACTTGCACTGCATTAGTGCTTGACTAAAGTGATGCCCTCAGAACACAACCTGAACTGCTCATAAGTTGAGGGAAATTTTTATAATGGGATTATTTTTAAATGCCTTAGATAACTTTTTACCTTTATTTAGATAATCTGGGTAATCTGAAATCAGACCTTATGTATCTTTTAAATAAGCACAAATATGTTGAAATTACTAAAAGAACTGAATTACAAATTGCAACCAAGACAATAAACTGTTTAAACTTTTGTCATTCTATTATCTCTTTTCTAGACCTCTGAAGTTTTAATTAGTTACTCATCTGTCATTTGTGTTTTATTCTAAATATCCCTAGGGATGATGTTCATATGCATTTCAAGAGAACTGCAAAAGGGTCCATATAAATGCTATTGTAGTAGTTAATTATTTGGGAAATCTTGATTAGGAACACATTATTTGATACTGTACAATTGGTAATCCAAATCCCCAGTATGTGAGCTCTCTGAGGGGTTTATATGTTTTAGTTTTTTGAAAACTTGTCATGATATCTAATATAGTATAATGCATTAAATTATTAAATACAGCAGATAAAATAATGATACAGATGTTACTTTGGCTTGATAATTTTACAAAGGAAAAGAAGAAAAATGGGAAAAAATGGTTATAGAGACTGGGAGTCTTGTCACAGCTTGGCATCATCCTCTCTCAGCCCTGCTGTATACCTTTTATTTTTAATAACATCCTTGACTACTTAATAAATGAATCAACTTTATATAATGTGTATTTTTCTTAACAAGAAGGAAGCCTAAGTGCTTTCCTCTTCCAAGTTCAAGTTTACATTTCTATTATAAGAAATAATACTAGCAACTTACTAGTAATGATGATACAGGAGCCTGAAAATCTAAAAAAAAATTAAGTTCAACTTGGATGTGCCCAAGCAGAATATGGCTTAGTACAAGAATCTTGGAGAGTCACCACTTTTTTTTTTTTACATGACTAGAGTTATGGTAGTAAAGCGGCTAATTGAAATTCTAGCTCTAGGGAAAGCCATTAAGGCTAACACACTTCTTGAGGGGAAAAAATGTTCCTGAGGAAAAGGAATGCTTCCTTGAAAATCTCCTATGGTATTTTTAAAAGGATCTTGGTGTTAATACTTTTTACCTGATGGTCTATAGTACATAAGCCCATTGTCTTTAATATTTCTCCCTTGATGTGGTTTTTGTATTTCCTTGTTCTGTTTTCCTTAGAAACATCGCATTGTTATGTAGGTTCAGATCAAACAGGCAAGTCTCTCTTAAGGAAGTGCTGCTGAGGGGAAAAGCCCAGCCTGAGACAAAAGAACAAAACAGGCTACTTACAGGCAAGAGCTTGCAGAGCTTTCTTTTCTTCGCATGAATTTACTTTTTGCTTCTTGTTTAGAGATCTTTTGCTAATGAGATTATAAAGGTACTGATTATAATTTTTAGATATTTCTTATGAGTGGACTTTCCCACCTCCTAAGAATCGTATTGTTTTTGTGAATTTCTTTGCTATTTTACCACTAATTTCCATTTTTACATTCAAAAACACTGTAAGTTAACTCAGTCAGCACATTCCAAACTGTTAACCTTTCAAATTCTCAGAGTCCTAAATGTGTCATCGGTTATATCTGGCGGCAGAATTTGGAATCAGATGCTTTTTCAGTTAATCCCACTAATTCAAATCATCCGATTTTCTTCATCACCCTATATTTCAAGCAAGACCTACCAATTTTTTTTTTGTTTTAAAATGATGTAAGAAATGGCATTTTGATTAAATATAAGAATAACATAAGTCATAGCAAAATTTCGTGTGCTCTTTTGTTGGTGTTATACACGTTTCTTCACATGTCTCGTTTTGGTGTTTTAAATTGAACATGCTAAAGTCTTAGAAAGTTCTTCCTCTGAACGTTGTTCTGCACTCCCT
Organism: Indri indri; assembly: GCA_004363605.1. Taxonomy (NCBI): domain Eukaryota; kingdom Metazoa; phylum Chordata; class Mammalia; order Primates; family Indriidae; genus Indri; species Indri indri. The sequence continues at coordinate 6,107 of RJWJ010025533.1, read as the reverse complement.
CTACTGATACCACCATGTATAAACATTGTTCCTGTGTGTGAGAGAGAGAATTTCCCCAGAGGCCCACAAAACATTTAATGAAGTGTGAAGCACAAACGTTTCATTACAACATATTGTGTACTTTTGCCTTTAATAACTACATTCTTCATCCAAGAAGTCTCAATAGCTTTCAAAAGTGAATTACAGTAGTATTATTTTCCCCAGAATGTAGTTTTTCCATGACAGAAACAGCACTTTCCTAAACTATTGTATTTATTAGCAACCTGTTGCCCTTCGACACCAGTGCCATTTTCATTGACTCTGATCGAGTGTGTATCATTTAAACTTGCTTTAAAAATTATTAAAATAGTTTCATGTTATTGGATTGTTTTTCCTTAACTGTACCCGACCACCACCGAAAATGATGCACTGAAGGGGAAAGTGTGGAGTCGTTGAACATTACATGGAGTGGAGAATTACATTTAATTGAGGACTTTAATGGTAGTGAGGAGAGTTTTCCCTTCATTGGGCACCCAGGATGCAGGTTAGCTCTGAATTCCTTGTTTCACTATTTCCCACTGTGGTCCACACCAGAGAAACTCTCCATCTTCTGCCCTTACTCCCTTTCTTACAAGGCAGCCTTAGCTATTTTGTACACATCAGGAAATTAGGAAGCAACTTTCCCTAGCGACTCTGGTCTTTTCCCACTTAACAGAAGCTGGTAATTGTCCAACTCCTTAACTCCAAATGGAGTTTTAAAAACAATCTTTAAATGTCTGCAGTGTATGAGTACCTATATCCCAAACACTAGCCTTTTCACAAAACCAAACCAAACCAAAACAACAAAGACACGCCATACAAGTAACAGTGCACGTAATGAGGAAGCTGGTCCTTCGAAATAGGTGTATATTCTTAATTTCACATGACATTGGGCCCCTCAGAGGAAGTGTCCTATGTAATGTTACTTTAGTATTACTGCTGTTTTCTTGAGAATCATAGCTACATCTCATTGGCTCCCCGATTATTGGTTTTTACTGATAGTCTGTTCGATCAGAGTTATGGGGAAATTAAGAGGAAAATTATGCAGATAATCTGTTACAGAGTTTTCAGTGGTTTGGGAAAATGGCATGTCTGTGCAAGCAGATATAAAGCTAGCTTCCTTATTCCAGGATCTTTTTCACTCTGGTGAATTACCATAGAGCATGGAAAACCAGCTACCTTAGGTCTACTGTCACATTTCACTAAGCAAAAATATATTTATATGATTCCTTGAAATATTTGATTGTGTTCATTCAATGGAGAATTTTTTGTTCACCATTGTTTTCATTAGAGATGATCCCAGAAGCTGTTTTCTAATTCCTTTGTAATTCTAAAGTTTGACTGATAGTTTGTCCCTAACTCCTTAGGAAAGGCAGGAGGGACTCAAGGGACATGGTTTCTGCTCCCTGGGGAGCCATGGAGCTGGGGGTGGCAATACTCAACAGCCAATATTATGAATACGTGACCTTTGTCTTGTTCAGTATAGTCCTCACAATTTTATCAGTGAAGTGAGTTATATAATGTTAATTCTTAATTCACTTTTTAATTATGAATAGATTGTGCCTAAATGATAGTTAACACAAAATATCATTTCACTTTCTTGGATTTGTCTTGCAACATAACCTGTTAAGAATGTTATCAAAATATGTGTTCCTAACCAGTGAATGAGCTTAAATTGGCACTTGGTAAAGTTCTGTTAGGTAGATTTTGGAAAGAAGAAATAAGAAAAGTTATTTCAATGATTTACTAACCTATGAGATACACATCTCATCAGTTGTTGAAAGTTAAATTCTTGTTCTATAAACTTTCTCAACCAACATTTATATTTTTTAAATTGAGGCGAAACAAATTTCTATTTTCCTTGCAGTGTGAAGACATCCAAACAATTTTTCATCAGGATTTCATTGGTGAGGGCTCTCTTTCTTTCTCTGCCACTTGCTGCTTCTTCATAGTTTTTGGTAAATCAAGTAACTTATCTGAAAGGGCAGTAGGTTGGCAATTTAAATAAAAGAATCCCTTAAAAGAAACATTGAGGTTTTTACTGACTCGACTTCTCATTTAATCCTTTGCCTTTACTTTGTACACTGTACACTTGATATACATTCACTTAATGCATTTGTTCATTGGACACATAGTCAGCAGGCACTCCCTCTGGGCAAACAGGGGCTATAAAACTGAACATACATAATTCATGCTCTCAGTAGGCCTCCTAAATATGGAAGATATTGCAGATAGGATCAAGCCACATCCTCTCTGACTCATTTCTACCATGCTCTTCTGTGTTATATTGAATGGACATGTAAAAATGACATTTCTCGGAGTCCCATGTAACTAGGATTCTGCATGGTCACTAGGTTTTACCAAACAAATGCACCCACATAAGATTTTAAAAGTGGAAGTGGGCTACATGAGCTTGGGGTCACGAATGGGGAGATTGAATGTTGTGGTGGAAGCATTTGGCTTTCACCACGGCATCTGAGATGTTAGAGTCGACATTCTGTCCTTGGCGTTGCAGGTATCATGAACTGAGAGGAGGCAGTAGTAAGGGAATTTCTATGCCAACAATTCCCTTAGTATAGCCAAACAATTATTTGGGCAGTACTGTTCCTGGATGTAAATGGTCCAAGCTTGATTTTCTGGCTCTTCCAGAAATTCTATAAACTATGTAATAGCCTGTAATAAATCCCATTCTGCTTGAACTAGCTGGAGCGGATTTTGTCGTCTGCCTCAAAGTACCATGACCTTTACTGTACAATTGGGAGATACCATGGGCACAGACAGATTACTTGAATATCAATAAACAGTAATTAGCACCATGGAAAGGTGAGGGCACATTTATATGAAGGATGGGAGGAAAAAGTTATTTTTTTCTTGCTTGGGTGTTCAGGGAGAAAGAGCTGTTGATACTTTAGAAAGGCTTTCAAAGATGGATAAGACAAATTTCTGGAATGGGGAAAGAGTCATACCAAGTGAAGGAATAGGATAGAGCAAGAGATAAGAGTGGGAGCAGGGCTGGAGCATAGGAGCGTAATAAGCAATAATGAGATATAATGAGATTTAATGTTAGAAAGATAAGAATGAGACACTGACATTTTTGTGTAGAATGGGTAAGAATCACTGATTGATTTGTTCATTTCACAAGTGTTTCTTGAGACCCTATCCTGTGCCAGGCATTGTGCCAGACAGAACTCTGCCTCATTATGATTAATTTAGTAGCAAAGAAAAGAATAGATTTTAGTGACGGGAGCACTGAAGGCAGGGAGCCAAGAGGCTTTTACCATAGTCTACTGAGAGATAATGAGTAGTGGCAATAGGAATGGAGTTTACTACGCTATATATAGTGCTGACTTCTTTATTTGACCATTTTAATTGCACAGCACAGTTTTTGGCTCTGCTATATCTGTTTAGAAATTCTGATGTACCTATTTACACATACATGATGAGTTGTGAATTGCTTATGATTTCATGTATGCATGGCTCATCACCTCCCACGAGATCACAAGTACCCAATGAGTAAATGACTTTGATGTTTTAGGCATACAATAGGCACTTAATAAATGCTTCTTGATTGATAGATTTAAGACCTTTCCAAATCTACATAAGATTTGCAGAAATTTATCAAAGAACCCTACCTAAGACCCTACAAAACCCCATGCAAGCCAGATGTGAGCACAGGTCATCCAGGCTTTTGTGATTTAAGAAAAATTGGTTCAAATCCCCACCTCACCTTCAGAGGGAGAACTGGCCTCCCTGAGAACCACTGAGTGTCCTTGTAGTATGGGTTTGGAGTGGAGGAAAAATTTGGGATTATCCAGATCTCCTGTGGTGCCAAGTTTCTGGGTCACCTGACTGTCTGAGTTGTGCCATTCTGTCCCATGGTGAGCACCACCCTGACTTCTTTTACTGACCCAAATACCAATACCAGCCTTGGGGGAGAGCAGACTCTTACCGATGGGTTAGGGCCAAAGAGTGGGTTTCCATTAAAGCAGGCAGATATCTTTCAACTGGTTCTTAGGAAGTCTTCCTCCTAACAGTCTTTTTAAACACCCAACCCCTGTCAATCTACGTCTACCCATTTCTTGGTGAGACCCATCTTCCTGATGTGCTGCTTGGCTTGTTCTCTTTCTTTTCATCTTTTCTGGTTTCCTTTTTCCCTCCATTTTGCTGACATCTCCAATCCCCATTAATTTGGCAGATGAAACAATTCAATTATTTGTTGGTTTACTACACACTCACTCAGGCCATCCCCTTGGGTTCTTAACTTCCTCACCCAAAGCCGCCATCTACCATGGAATGTTCCTAAACAAACAGGGAGATTCTTGTGTTACTTGATAATTCACATTCGTCCTGCTACACAAGTATTCACAAAGAGCATGTGTTCCAGGAATAGTCCCCCGTCACAGGAGGACTTGTATTCCTGTCAGGGAAAAGGAGATAAAGCTGGCAGAATAAATTGGCTCCAGTTTATACGAATCATATAAACAGAAAATTTTAATTTTTAAACTGTGTTAAATTCTTAAGTTCTGTTCTCATTGAAGAAAGGAGTGGGAGATTATCATAATTTTACCTTTTCAAAAAATTCGTCTAAATCTGTAAGAAACAAACCTAATTTACTAGTCAATTGTACCATAGTAACATTGAAATATCACTTTTGAAAGAGTAGTTGCGCTTAATAAAATGTACATTTATTTCAATGGCTTTGGAAGTTGAAACTTCAAATATTTTGTTTTGGATCAACCAAAAGTTTCAAAAAAACTATATATTAAAATATATATATTCATTATATATTTTATATATGTACCTTTCTAAATTCCTTCCCAAATACAATATTATATTAGATGATTCAAAATAAACAAACAAAAGCCTTATTCCCTTGCCCATCTGTGAGCCAGAGCTATAGTGACTGCTGTGAAATCACAAATCAATTAACAAAGGCAGCAGTGGCTTCTAAAGCAAGGGAAAGTATTCAATTAAGCCAGAAAAGCTCCAAAGCTCTTTCCTCTGTCTGATGAGTCTTCTGTGGCTAGTTTACATCGATAATTCACAAAACCTGAAAAGAGAACACCAGCCAGCATCAAAACAGACAATCCTTTTCCAGCCTACACATTGGCTTCCAAAGACATCATAAACAAACAACCATTAGGCATCTCATCTCGTTAGGGTTAAATATGAACTATCAATTGATGGCATGTGACCCATCTCAATCCACTTCTCTGAACAGACACACTTTCAGCTCAGAAATTCTCACTACTTTGGATGACTTAATAGTCATTCATTTATTGGCAAAGGATATGAGTGCCTTGAACTGGATGGTCTCAATCTCTCCTACCTTGAACTCAGGAATGGTATTTCTCCAAGGCAACTTTTAAAATAGAATTTGTTGTAGGCTTTTTTTTAGAAATGAAAATAATGCATTTAAAAAAAAATTTTTTTTTATTTCAGAAAATAATACATTTTAATTTTGGAAAATTTTGAAAAAGAAAGAAATAATTGCCACACCCAGAAAAGATCATTGTTAATGTTTTTTCCATTCTTTAAAATGCATATAAATGTGTATAAATGTATATATGCTATATATAAATGGAATCATCATATTTTGCAAACTTTTGTATAATACATCGTGAGATCTTTCTGTATCATTGGCTATTATCCTAGAGCATTATTTTCACTGGCTTCATAATATGAACATACACCATAATTTATTTTAATCAATCCCATACTGTTACTGTTACATATTTTGATTCTTTCTAATTGTTCACTATTTCAAACAATGTGTGTGTTTGTGTGATATTGCACCTATTTCATTATAAGAATATCCCAAGAAGCACAAATTCATCATTAAGAAATAAGGTAAAGCTATTGTTTTTGATAAATAGAACTAAATGGCTCTCAAGAAATGCTATGCTGCCAGTGGTGTAGAAGAGGGGGAATTTCTTAGGTGGTTATTTTGGTTGTAATTGCACCTTAAACTTTTCATTTCAGTATTCGTAATGTTCATACTTTTTTCTAGAAACTGCTTTATATTAGTTTTCTGTTGCTGCTATAATAAATGGCCACAAACTTAGTGGCTTTAAAAAACACAAATTTAT